>QFDD01002486.1:0-17575 GCA_006871305.1 Vachellia collinsii | reverse complement strand
AGAGAGAGAGAGAGAGAGAGAGAGTCAAATTTGGATTGCATGTTATATATTTACTATTTCATAATAGAAGTATATAAACACTAATGCCAGAGCCAAATCATCAAATGATATTAAAGGTTTTCTTTCTTACGATAAAATCAAAGGAGAATCACATTTAGCTATAGGTTCCAACAGAAGGGCATAATATTTGACAAGTTTTAAAGATTTGGACTAATCTTTAGAACTTGTTAGATATTAGTTGATTAGAATTTAGTTGTAATTCTTCCTAAAATGAACCCGTTTGAAATTGGGAGGAATTAAAAATAATGGGAGGAGAAAGGTAAGTAAAGTTAATGGGGGAGGAGCATTGGGCTTGGGACCAAGCCCAGTAAAGACGGCCCATAAAGAAGAGAGAGGGAGAGTTACCGTAGTAAACAGCGCCGAAGCCTCCATCTCCGAGTTCAGTGGAAGGGTCAAAATTGTTGGTGGCGGCTTGGAGCTGGGAATACGAGAAAACAGGGATTCCGAAGTACACATTGCTTCCCTCTAAGCTGGAATGACTTCTTATTGAACCCGAATCGCCATATTTCCTTCTCCTTCTCCTCCACCAGCACCACACAATCACCCCCGTTGCAATCACCACATGCACTCCAATCCCCAAACCTGTACCAATAATACACGTGTCAATCCTGATGAAAGATGTTAGGTGCTAAAACTTGATACGCAAAAATGAGATATGAATGATTTAGATATAGGAACAGAGTGGCAACTAGCCCTTAAAAACCAGGCTTTAATGCTATCAAACTTGATGATCCTAATGGAGAGGAAATTACAAGTTAGGAAGAAGGTACATTACCTAGTCCCAGTGCCAGCTTCCAATCCCGTTTGCGTGCACCTGATGAAGTTGAAGGAATCCATTAAAATGGACTCTTGGTTCACCAAAAAAATATATCACTCTCCTTTTAATTACTCTTATGCCATCATACCAATACCATCAATATTAATTCAATAAATATAAAACATTAAATTTATAACTGTTTCACTTTTAATTTGCTTGCAAAGTTTGTAGTTTGAACTCTTATACTAATCGTAGGCAACATTTTTAGACCGCTAATTTTTTAATTTGTCACGTAAGAAGAACAATATTCTTCTAAAAGTTTTTGTTTATAAGACTCAATATCATTTTAAAAGTTTTAAGATGTAATAATATTGACTCTGCACCAGCAACACTAAAAGAAGCGTCTTTAATTGAAATCACATCTCATTGTAAAAAAAAAAAAAACATCATTTAGAATTATCTGTTAAAGATTATCTAACTTTGTCATAATTTTTTTTTCTGTATGTCGACAACAGTTTTTCATTATTTTGAAGAATCAACATTTGAATAATGATATATATATATATATATATATTCACGGGGAAGTCAACAATTAACTGCTCTTCCATTGGTTTGAAGAGGTCAAAAGAATTGAAGCAGTGTATATTTCTTAATTATCCAATTGATTATACAAACAGCACATCTTTTATTTTGTTAGAACGTCAAGATATACCTGTTTAACATTCACAATCAACATCAATAATTGTTTAAATAATAATATGAGTAAAGACAAACAAAACAATTATAGATAATTATTAGCAGGATTTGAAAGATTAAGCACAAGACGTCACGTAACAGCGAAACGAGTGCGAGTAATTATCATTAAAATAATTTAAACTAATATTATTCCAATACTCAATCATATCATAATAGATTTCAAACCTTGTGCTCTAAAATGCTAATGCAAGGCCAGTTGACCACAGCTATTTACACAGTAAATTCCATGTTATTGTTTTCATTTCCTAAATTCTTATCCATGGAAAATTTAAAATCCAATTAGACATGTGTCAAATTGAGTCTGCATTTAAAAACTAGTGCAGGTCAAATCGATCCAATTTTCAAATAATTCAAGCACACAAGAATAGACATCACCATGTTCCAATCTCTCTCTCTCTCTCTCACTCTTTCTATATATATATATATATATATTATTTATATTGGCTGGCACAATGAACATTTTTCCTCCCTATGCATGTTTCTTCAACATAATTGATGTTTAAAAAACCAAAAATAAAAATCATTAAAAAGGATAATTAATCTATAAATCCTTATAATTTCTACTTATTTCTAATAAAATCCCTGTAATTTTTTTATCAGATTCTTTACAGTCTCACTCGTTTTAATCAGACCCTACTCTATGGCCTTTTCCTTTTTATTAAACTTTTATGGTTTTACCTTATTTTTAATCATATCCTTATAGTTTATGCAACTAATAAAAAGAAAAAGAAAACTAAGCTAACTAAAAATCATATGAAACTTTAAAAACTTGATAAAAGAACAACTTTAGGTATCCGATTTAAAACAGATAAAAACTATAAGGGCTAATAAAAAGGAAAAAAAGTATGGGACATGATTAAACTTCAGGTTAAACCATAGAAACTTGAATAAGTATGAGTTAAGGTTCATCTAACAACTTGAAATATTTTTCCAAATGTTTCTGTACCATAAAATATTTTTTTAGTTCATATAGCATTTTGAAATATTTCTTTGGTGTATTCAACAACCTAAGTATGCATTTTGTGATGCAAAAAATTGAATATGAGTGATAAAAAAATTAAATGAGTGATTATTTTGCCTATATAAATATGAGAACTAAAATTCTGGTAGATGGGTATTGAAAAGAAGTAAGATGAGTTGTTTAACAAATTAAATCATAAACAAATTTAAGGGAAAATTACATCAAAGAATTACTCCATGGCGTTGAATATTATTAGAAAATACTTTAAATTGTTGAATATATTTAAAGAATTTTTTGGAAGTTAAAAACTTGCTCCAGAAAAATTAATACTTTAGGAAAAAAATTGAAGTACAACATATTTAAAAGAGCTGAACACAGTTTTAAAAAATACTTTAAAATACATGTGGGATTATAAAATAGTGTAGGTGTTGGGTGCATATAAAAAATTAATTAAATATAATAAATAAACCATAAAATACTACATGTGCTTGATGGGACTCAACTAAAAAAGTGGCTATGGTGCCCTAGATCAACGTTGACCCACTGATTATTCCAGGAAGAACAACTATTTCTCGCTATGATCATTGGCCAACATCATAATGGTAGGTCAATATCTCCAATTACAATCCTCTCTATTTATCTCCACCCTAACCTGTAATCATTGTTCATTTTTGTTTCTTCTTAAATCAGAAAGATTCAACTCCCCCAGCCTAAAACCGCATTTATTTATTTATTTATTAATCGCTAATTTCGACCAATATCCAACCACTTGTTCTGCCAATTTTGAGATCCACAACTCGCTTTCAGCTTTCAAGTTGCTCAACTTGCCGCTTCACACTCGCAACAGGCCCACTGTGTTTGGTTGAATTTTAACATCTATGGTGTGAAAATATGCCTAACGCCTTTTCATAGTTAGGATCGGCCCAGTAATTCTCAAGAGTTAAATCTACATGTTATGATTTTGCAAGAAATTTTTCAAGAACCCTTTTCTTTTAATTAAAAATCTTTCCAAACAACACTGCTTATTGTGAGGTTGGAGGCTTTTCATCGACTAATTGCAGGTTTGAATTAATAATGGAAGTTACTTCTTCTTTATGGTATTAAAGGCTTTACCAACGCTAATGCCCAAACAGGGAATTGGAACTATAGCAGGGAAGGACAAACTGTGTTCCGCGTTAGCCCTCACGCGCGTACGGTATCCATATTTAGTGTCTAAGGGTTTGTTTGGGAAGTAACAAAACCTAGGTTTCAAACCTTGGTTTCACAGAATCCGAAGTAAGTATGTGAGAGAGTTTTGTCTCGATTTGCGTGAAATTGCTTTTGGGAAGTGATTCCCAAACAAACTCTAAGGGCTTGTTTGCCAATCAATTCTCAAAATCACTTTCACGCAAACCGAGATAAAACTCTCTCACATACATACTTCGGATTCTGTGAAACCAAGGTTTGAAACCTAGATTTTATTACTTCCCAAACAAGCCCTAAATCAAGGACGAACGGTTTTCGATGGGGTCAGTTCAATGAATGTTCGAATCTACATTGGGTAGATGGAAGGATACCAAGCTTTTCGTGAAAAGATGTGGCAGCGGAGAGAGAGAGAGAGAGAGAGACGAACCAGAAGGACACCTCACAAACCGGTCGTGGTCGAGGTCGCGGCAGAAGCACCGGAAGCCATACTCATTTGTGTTGAGGAAGCCACACCTGCCTCCACTTCTCTTGCATATGTCGCACTCACTCGCCGTCCGATTGAACAGCTTCAACAGGAACCCTCTTCCCAAGGCCTCTCTTATCCCTCCTTCCACATTCTCCACCTCCGTCGTCATCGTCCTGGCACCACCACGCCCGCAATTATCCTTCGCATACTTCAGCATCCTCTCTTCACCATTAGCCACCACACCCAACACCGACCTCGTCCTGTTGCCTTCATAGCACCCCCATACGTTCTCCTTCATCTCCTCCGGCAGCGACGGCGTGTCACAATCGAAGAACAGCACCACCTGCTTCTGGTTGGGCGCGAAAGTAAACCTGTAGTCGAGAGTGAGGTTGGTGGAGGGAGAGAGACAACTGGTGGAATTGGAGATTGGGAAGTTCGGGTTGGAGAGTCTAAACGAGCGATTGTGGTAGAAAATTTCATTGACCATGTAGATAGTGTCGGAGAGATTGAGCATTGGGAAGCCATTGGAAGCACAGACAAGGCCGAAACGATGGTATCCGCAGAAGCTTTCTTGTTTACCTTTGATGTAGAAGGGATAGGTTATGTTCTGGCCGTTCCCACAGGTTTGGGGTTCACAGGCTTGGAATCTCGGGTTCACATAACAGAGGGTGGCTCTGATTAGAACGGAGGAGACGAGGATGAAAAAGGTTGTGGCTGGGTTCATCTGAGATTTGGGAATTTTGAGAAGGAGAAGAAAGATGAGGAGGGGATGATGAAGAAGATGGCGATAAGGAGGTTTAGTTATGGTGGCAGGGTTTGACCTGAGAATTGAAGTCTTGACATCTTCGTGAGCTACTTGCAATGGTTCGCCTTTACCGCCTCAGAAGTTTGACCTTTTAAAAATAATGATTAAAAAGCAATCACTTAAAGAGTATTTTTACATAAATTGAGATAAAATTCATCTCACATACTTACCTCAAATTGTGTAAAATTACTTAAAAAAACTAATCTCAAACATACTCTAATACATTCTTTACTTTAAATTACTTTTTGTCACCTTTAATTTAAAACTAATGACCATAATCTAGGTAAAATATTCAAACTTTTATTGAATTATATGAATTTATATTTTAAATAAAATGAAAGTTAATGAGTTAAAATTATAATGATTTCTATTTACCCAAAAAAGTATTTGGCGCTAATGCACATAAGGTGAAATCTTATTTATATGTTTACATCTTAATTCTTTAAAATGTAATTATATTTTATAAATATTTAATTGCATAATTACTATTTAAATTTATTGAGTGAACATTTTTTATCAAATAAAATTAGCACTGTCAAAAATGAAAGTTAATTTTTTAAATTAAAGGATTAAAGTTAAATTTAATGTAAATCTAAAGTAGAAAACTCAAACTGGCATAAAAAATTAGAATATGAATTAAAATTAGAAAACCACAAACTGATTCAAAATCGTTGAATATCACAGGTTCACGTTGTCACCTCAAAGTGTGTAGTTTGTGCAATGAAGTTTGGTCGAGGTGGCAGTGGGCAGGATATAAATTTTTAAAAATAAATTGAAATCAAACATGACAAAAATATAAATAAAGTATATATAAAGAAGATAAAAGAGAAAGTATACTACTTGAATGTTTTCTAATAATAATAAAAAAAAACTTCACAACATCCGATCAGATTAGCATGAACCATGAATAGCTTTTTTTTAAAAAAAAAAAGCAACCCCTCTTTTCTTTTTAAAGATACTTTTGTTGGCGATCAGCTGCCACCCCGCTAATGACTAGATCTTCGGCACCAACTTTTTTACAGAAATTTTATTTTGAATATCCAATGCACACGTGCCAATTGCTTGATTTATAGGCCTTTCTAATTATTAAATAACAATAAAGATTTATCGAAGAGTACAATTTTATTGCACAAAATTCTGTTGTGAATATTTATGAGGATAGCGGGTCCTCTCCATTTAAGATATAATGATTTCTATTTACTCTCCATTTAAATCAAATTATGCACAAAAAAATAATACTCTAAAATATAAATTAATTAAATACATTCAAATAAAATAATTAAGGGAGAATTGGAGAAAACCCCCCATTGGGAAATTAATTATAAAATGGGACATTCCATATAGATGCAATTGAGTTCTACAATATGCAACTGAGTTTTCATTTTATGTGCAACTAAACTTCCACATATGCAACTGAGCTTCCATGTGTGCAACTGAGCTTCCACATGTGCAACTGAGCATGTCTCATTTTGCAATTAATTCCCTAATAAGGGATTTTTCCCCAATTTTCTCAATAATCAAACAAATATAACCAATTTTGAAAATAATCAAACAAAATGCTTGACTGTTAAATATAACATATGACCATTTATTTTTTTTTTATAGACCCCACACTATTTTTGTGTTTGTATGTGTAATTGTGTTATGTTCTATTTGACGATTCTAACACTCTTACTCATATTTTAAATGTTCAAGGGTATTTTTGCACCTTCAAAAAATATATGGTGGTGGATAAACTTTAATAGAAGTTTGTGGGCATTTTTGAACATTAACCTTTATTTATATTCTTTTATTTTATTTTGACCCTATTTGTATTAACGTGATAAAAAATGTTAAACTCATATCATATATTTACCTTTTAAATCATAAATCACAACAAAGAAATACGCCAACAGTTGGACAAAATGCTGGATAATTCCACACATTGGCCAACATGTTAAAAGTTATTAAATGTTCATTTCAAATCGCTTCTATTTTCAAAATGTTTTTATTTTTATAATGATATTTTTAGCAAATATTCTATGCCCAGTCCTTATTTAACTTGCATACAAAGAAATAAGAAAAATTGTCGGATTTGTCTCCGGTGATCCTTTATCGTGGCTAAACATACTGCTCCCCTCAGCTCATTTACTAGTCCAAAATTACAATATTATATATTCATTTGGATCTCCATAATCTCAAATAATGTGGGATTCTTTCTTTGACACACCCACACACAATATTTACTGCAATAACTATACAAGTTTACAAGTGTAATAATAATTATTTACTATAATTGCTTCTTAGGAATAGATAGTTTACAAATTTAGTCCTTGGAAATAGTATTCCTCAGAAATAATGAGAATATTAAGCTTATATAAACATAATCATGTGAGAATATCCTTTTATATTTAGAAAGTACCTAAATAAATAAAGAAGCGCCGAAGGTACTCTCTGTATCAATGAAGTAGATATAAAGTAAAAGCGCAAGAAACGTGTTCAAATCGTGTCTTATTGATCCGAATTAGTCAAATTGCTTAGGTATTTCATACTCCTCTAATTTTTAATATAATAGATAAATAACTAATTTGATGTTATTATATATGTTAGTTAAATTAATTATTTATAATAAATGAGTGTTAGATTTTTTAAACTAACTTTGTTAACCTTGTGCATTAAAACTACTTATTGATATGAAACCTCTTAATATGTACAATCAATAACGATACTTTGAAAAGAATATTATTAATAGAAGAAATGAAATGGATTGAAATATTGTATTTAGATTTAAAATAAACCTATTGTCTAGATCTTACATCAAAGACATGAGAGGGTGATATAATTTTGAAAAAAAAAGGTCTGATATCATATAACTTAAAAAGAGTTGTTTCCTCCCATCCTAAATATATAAGTCTCTATTTATAGTCAACATTATATTATAAACTTAAGTTTATACCATCTCCAGTCTTTAATATAAAAGCTAATAAACTTTTTTGAGAGAGATTAAATGAGTTAATTAACTGATACATTTATAATCTATCTCCAAACTAATTAGGCTGACTTATAAAATAATATATAATATAATGATATATACAAGTATTTTAAAACATATGTTATAATTAAATAATTTATTTAACTTATTTAATCAATTTTAAAAAGTCAATTAATTCTCATATCAAGAACAATATGTAGTATTTAGAGGGTCTGATTAGGATGTTCATCAAAATAATGAGCTCCTCAAACCTATTAGATATAGGCTATCCTCATCTGATTTTTTTTTACCTTACAATTTTTTAATAAAAAATATTTGAAAATATTATAGTGAGGAGATTAAATTTATTTTAGATTTTATATTTATTAAAATAAGTTTTTTTACAAAAATAAAAAATGATATTTAAACAATTCATATTTATGGGTCCGTATTTGTTCCTTATGATGGAGGCGCCAGATGTTGTCACTGTCCTCCCTGTGAGAATGCTGCAAACAAATTTTGACTACAAATTGATTTTAAAACGAACCGTAACTAAATTCCAATCAGAATTTTACGACTTTGCTGCTCAAGTCCTTACGCTCCCACATGCACTCTTCACTTTGGCTCCTTTTCTTTCCCCCTCTCTCCCTCTTTCTGTATTCCTGATTGGCTTGGCATAAGTTATGGCTAACAACCACATCCCTAATTCTCAACTTTTGGTTTACGTTGTCAACTTTTTTTTATATCAAAATGTATAAATTTGAAAAATATCTCTCTTCCATATTAAAAAAAAAATTGACAAAAATTGATACTTTTATAAGATCTAGTTCATGATTATGATTTTAAAATACCAAGAAGTCAGAGGAACAAAATAATCAAAACTTGCAACGTTACTATTTATTTGACGCTTTTACTTATTTAACCGTCGAGCACTTACAACGTAGATGTAATTCTCTTTGCATGTACAACACTCATATTTCCACGCCCACTTTTACGAGGAGAATATTTCAACCCCATGTCACAAGTAAAGGAAAAAACAAACTATGGAACCGAAGTGATGGAGTCATCGACGAAAGAGAATGAAAAGGAAAGTGTCACTATTGTAACCACACTAGTTTTCTTCATGACACTATTGTAACCACACTAGTTTTCTTCATGATAGTAAGGGCTCGTTTGCCAATCAATTCTCAAAATCACTTTCACGCAAACCGAGACAAAACTCTCTCATATACATACCTCGGATTCTGTGAAACCAAGGTTTGAAACCTAGGTTTTATTACTTCCCAAACAAACCCTAAGATTGGTTGATGAGCTTCTTGTATACATTATATATTACTCATGATCTTTAGTATAAAAATCAATTGATTTTTTTTTTCATAAAAATTAAAAAAATTAATTAACTTATATATAGTTATTATTTTTCTTTAAATTAATTTACAGTAACTAATCAACAGGTATATATTATTACGATACATATACATATTTCAGAATATATATTATATTAGTAAATAATTCATGTATCTCTTTCTGTTCTTAGAAAATGTCAACCTTCTCCGTTGAAAGTAGCATATGCTTTCAATTCAAAGCAGACGATAATGTTGACTGCACTACTGTATGTCATAACTACATGGTGGGTGGATGTGTGATTCATCACTCAATCAATACGTTAATTAGAAATAGACCGAAGAAGGCATCACCAAACTTCAAACACCACTCCTCTCCCTCTCTCTCAGTCTGTCAACTTGCCCTCTCCATACGCACCACATAATTTCTCATTTCAAATATAAAATACACAGCAAATTGCTATGAAACATTGCAATTTATTTTTTTTCCCAATTATATGAAATATATGAAAGTCCGCCTCCTTGGCTAATGTTCTTGGTCAAACTAGCTAGAATGCACGCATGTATTGTAGATAGTTAGTTAATACGTGTATTGCGTGGCTGTCTTCCAAATATTGATTCATGTGATATATAATAGAAATCTCTGATATATGGATCATCATATTTAATACTCTTGATAATTTAAGACAAAATCCTTATTTTGATTATATATATAAATCTAAAATATCTAGGTCAAGTTTTTTATATTTATTTTATAAAGTTCTCTAATTACATTTAATGTAATTGAAGAATTTCACTTAATGAATATAATAAATTTAGTGTAAGTATCTATCATCATGTATATGTTATCTCACCCCTAGTACCATACAGCCTATGCTTTTGGACATTGTAGATTGGCTCTCTTCTTTTCTTCTTTATGGTATTGTATGGTCTTGTAACATGTTTTATTTCAGTTATGTATGTTATTCTGGTTTATATACACGTCCACGCACAAATCTGAGGAAAAGTGTGTATGCAATTTGATTGTCAAAAATTTGTTGTCAATAGCTAACAAGCGGCTTGTGAATACAACTAAATTGAACATTTTTAGTTTCGGAGATTGCTTTGCGATTGTACAACCACGAAGTTTTATTTAAAGAGCCTCAAGGATCACACACACACACACACATAAATTTTAAATTTTGAAGGATTCATTGTCAAGTTTTCAAAGTTGATTAGTTGAATGAGATTATTCACCCAAAATCTAAAATTTAGGGAGAATTATTTCTAGGTGTACATTAATTTAGTACATTAATAAGTATATGATACTGGACAAAATTTAGTAAAAGGTTGTGGGTGCTTTTGCACATTAACCTTTTATTTCTATGTATTATTTGTTTTATTCTGGTATTATTTGTATTAGCCTTATAAAAACATGTTGATACAAAAAAGGTAAAACTTCTGTCACATCTTTATATAGTAAATCACATCTTTAATTCAAATATGCCCTCTAAAAGGTAGTCACAGGAAGCAAGTTGGCCAACAGTTGGAAAATAATTAAACATGCATGGATCGTTCCACACGTTGGCAAATCCCATACCCCACTGCATCCTTTTCGTTCTTCTCCTTTTTCGGTCAAAATAATGAAATACAATTCGGGTATTTCCCTTTTTGCCCCTTCACTTGCTTTTCGGCTTTCAAGTTTCAATGGACAAAATTCAAACCGTCCCAAAAAAGGAATCTTGTAGATGAAATTATGTTCGAGACAGAAATAACGAAAAATTATACATTAGAATTAATTCCACAAATTAATTATTATAAACAACCTCCAATTCATCACTACCAGGTAATTAAATAACACCAATTTATAATTAAAAATAATTAATTTTCTTATCATTTAACCTATAAAAGTTTACAAGCGTAATAATAAGCATTTACTATGATTGCTTCGTAGGAATAGATAATTTATAAAATTAGTGCATTAGCACAGATCTTATCAGAAACATAAACAAGCCGTGATGAAAATGCCACATAGCATAAAAACTATGGAATCAGAGGGTTGAAGGAGAGGGAGAGCATGGTGACCTCGGAGGAGATGATAAGTAAGGCTTTGGTGGTTTGGGCAAAAAAAAAAAAAGTAGGGCTTTGGTGGAACTTGCAAGGTCACAACTACAAGACCTCCTACTTACAAAAAAAAAAAAAAAAGATATGTGTGTCATTCAGCTACAAGACGATTGTCTTCTATCCTTCTTCTTAAATAAAAGGAATTGCTCATTACTCAAAGTAGTGAAAAAAGACCCAACTAAGCGATTACTTATATGTGTGTGTGTATTAAGATGGAACGTTGAAAAAACCTCACGCCATTTTAGAGTTAAAAACCTCAACCCAACGTTCCATTTTGTATATCAATTATACAAAACCTCACATCATTTTAGAGTTAAAAACACTGAAAAAAATCAAATTTCATATTTATAGCTTTCAATAGGAAAAGATCATAAAAGCTTGAAACAAATACAGCACAAACCATGTATTACAACAATGACAAGTCTTATCCCCATTAGGCACAACGTCATTTTACTCTATCAACCATTAACATTCACATTTATATTCTTTCTTCCTCCAACTATTTTACCTAATACGCTTATTCCTACTCTTATCTCACATACCATATATAAAAATAAGAAATCCGACAACTGCATAGTCTCACATGTTTGAGATGTGAAATGAACAGGAGATGTTGAAGAAGAAAAGAAAAGAAAAAAAAAGGCTTAGGAGGTACTTGCAAAGATTCAAAGCTTCCTTCCAACATCTCCACTACTTTACTCATTTCTGGTCTCATTGAAATGTCAGTTTGTATGCACCATAAGGTCATCATTAATTGTCATTTTTCTCATCATTTCTTCATCACTGTCATTCTTAATGCAGTCTAGTTCTGGTTCTTGATTCAGTTCAAGGCACGTATAAATCCATTGTGGAACATATACTTTACTAGAACTATCAAATTCAGCATTCATGTTTCTTCTTTCTCCAACCATTTCTAGAACCACCATTCCATAACTGAAGACATCTAATTTATGAGAGACGTCACCTAAATTTCTTCAAAATACCTCAGGAGCAATGTATCCTGTAGTACCCCATACTTCCAAAATGGACACAATCCGATCTTTTATTGAAAGTACTTTAACGAGTCCAAAATCAGAAATTTTTGGGAAAAACTCCTCGTCAAGTAGAATGTTATGAGCATTTATGTCAAGGTGCTGGATTTTGGTACTGTTGCAGCCTGTGTAAGTACTCTAATCCTCTAACAACACCAACAGCAATATTGTATAAAGTTTGACAGTCATTGGTGATTACCCATGTTGTTGCAATTCTTCTTCTCATATATGAATTATTTGAGAGATCCATTAGACATAATCTCATAAACTAGAGCTCTTTTGGCACCATGGAAACAAAAGCCTAGAAGGCTGACAATGTTAGCATGCATGGGATGTCTTGCTGATACTTGCAACTTCATTAATGAATTCCTCATCAGCACATTTTAATTGATTTGGCACTTTCACCGCAACAAGACATTCGGTGTCTCGTAACTTCCCTTTATATACAGTTCCATATCCTCCTTTGCCTAATTTAATTTTGAAACTGTCTGTGATTTTCTTTACCTCTGAGTAACTGTACCATCTAGAAGAGATTGGTCCATGTTGCTTTAGAAAGGCTTCAGTTATTTGATGGTTTTCATGTTTTTTCCTCCAAAAGAGACTTGATGAAGCAAGAGCAAGAAGCTTTTTTCTAAAGCAAAAGGCCAGTAACAATAGCACAACAAGTCCCCTAGACGATGCTACTACAATAATTGAAAAAGAAAAATCAGAAGAATAATATTACAGTACATGCTATGACTAATTTACATGATTATCTTAACCTTATGCTCTAACAAGAGTAGAAGAAGCTAAAAGTTATAAGAAACCATTGAAGCAACTGTATATATGTGAATTTAAACATCTGAATCTTGACAATAATCTTCTTTTGACAAATTTTTGTTACCTGTTGTCGCAATGAGCACGGTCTATCCAGTTTTCTTTGTACAATAAGTTCTTGTTGCTGTCTAGTCGACATTGGCCACCTTGGATGTTGTAACACTCATCACAAGCATTAGATAATTGCACTTCAACAACCATTTGAGCAGTAAAGACTGACCAAAGGTCTTTGGTATGAATCTGGTGTTTACTTGGAAGCGCAAGAGCAGAGCAAGCTGAAAAGGATCTTTGGTAATAATGATTAAGAGGAAGCTTGTGCAAATTATAATGATAGATATTATAGTTATGGCAGGTCTAATTATAAGCACTGGTCGGTGGGCTGATGTTGAGGTTGTGATCACATCTGAACAAGGTTATGATATGTTTGATATGAAAAGAAACCAAAGCAGAGGCATGAGGAAGAGTGATATTCCTGTTGAAAACTGGAAAAGCTTTGATTCCAACCTCTTTTGCAAATCCATATCATAACAGTCACAGAAACAGAATTATCCTGCTGAATGATGCTTGTAAGCTTTACTGGCCTTCCATTCTTCTATAGATGAATCTTTTTATTTGAAGATGGATCATTACAACCATGTATCATCATTAAGCCACAATCCTGTGTTTCTGCTTTGGTGAAAGGGAAGTGGATCTTCCCAAGTTCTCCGCAATCAAATGATTGAGGACACTTTTCATGGTTTCCATTTCCAAGTCCAGCCAGAAAAAGCAGTACCAGTTGAGAATACAAGAGAAAGCAAGACATTTAAAGTGGAATTATCCCAATTTGGTTTGTTTTTTCTTCAACTCGTATGGCAACTATTTGAAATGGTTGACCTGAAAGAGGAAGCAAGATAAGAGAGGAAGTTAGAGAAGCAAAGATAAGAATAGAGAATATATATGTATATACTGATACAAAGTAGAAATGTTACTAAAAGATGTGTGCATGCAAAGAAACAATGAAGAGCTTTTGCTTATATAGATGAATCTAACATTGTTGTGTTGACTTGGAAAAGGGATTGCAAATACAGGGGAAACATGTAGCAGAGAGCCAGATGGTAGTATTCTAATTCCATGCTACATCCACGTTCAACAGTGACTTGCAAAATACTTCAGAGGATAAAGGTACAAAGAATTTTAAGCTTAGAGTAATGTTTGGTTGCTTGTTTGTTTATAACTTTTAACTTTAGATGAAGTTAATTTCTGATTATTAATCAAATATTTAGTTGAGAATCCTCCAACTTTTATGTCAGAGTTAATTTTATTGATTATACTGCCCCATATTGGAATTATTTGATTGGATTTCGGTCATGGATTAACCTCCAATTGTTTAGTTGGGAAGATCGAACTCCCTTATCTTGATTCATCCACTATAATAGCGAAACTTTCTCAAATTGAAAGCTCTTGAACATTTAAAACTCGTCCATGTACTGCCATTAAGAGTAAAAGTAAGCCGCCTTACAAATTTAACCGAGAATATTATTCCTTTAGGTTTCAATTTTTTATAAAGAGGTTTTTACACCTTCAAAAATTATCTAGCTAATTGAATTGTAGCAAGTTTTAAAATGTAGAATCCAACAGATTAAAAAGCTACGAGTTACGATATTGAATTACATAGAACTAAAGTTTGTGGCCTTGTTTCCTCACTTCTACAGCACCACAGATTATGAAAGTTTCAAGTTCAAATGTATCTATAGATTCAACTTTAACCATAAACACTTAAAATTGGTGTTACTTTCATTCTGTTTGTCTGTCTATTTTCTTGTAAACAAGAGTGCAGAAATGATTAAAAAATTGTGTGTGTTAAAAAGAAGAAATGATAAAAGGTAGAAATATTTCCAAACCATGAACACAAGAAAACATTGAAAAGCTTTGGTTAATATAGCTGAGTATACGACTGTTGGGTGGACTTGGGAATATACTAAAATGATTGGGGAAACATGTTGCCATAACAAAACATTTTCAAATTGAACACTTGTGATAATTGTAGAATTTTTAAATTGTCACTAGTCAGACACCTCCTTTTTGTCTGATATTTTATCAAAAGGTAAGATTGACAGATTTTTTTTTTGGAATAATTACAATCAGGTTCCAAATAAAAAAAATAATATCCAACAAGTTCTTACAAATCTTAAGGATTTGTCAATGCGCCATTTTCATTGTTAGTCATCACCATCTGTCTTATCAGAAACATAAACATGCCATAATGACAATGCCACATAGCATAAAAACTATGGAATCAGAGGGTTGAAGGAGAGGAAGAGCATGGTGATCTTGGAGGAGATGATAAGTAAGGCTTTGGTGGAACTTGCAAGGTATCAACTTTGCCTTCAAGCATCTCCACCGCTTTACTCATCAATGGACGCTCTGAAGGGTTGGTTTGTATGCACCATAAGCTTGTTACCACCATCAGTCTTATCCGCTCTTTGTCACCTTCATTTCTAATGCTCCTCAGTGCAAGGTCTTCGTTTAATTCTAGACGCTTGTAAATCCAATGAGGGAAATATATTTCATTAGTATTATCAACATTGACATTCACATTCTTTCTTCCTCCAACCATTTCCAATACCATCATCCCAAAACTATAAACATCTGACTTGTGAGAGACCACACCAAAATTTCTTGAAATTACCTCAGGAGCAATATATCCTATGGTTCCTCTAGCACATGTCATGGACACAACACTCAGATCTCTCAAGCATATTTTAGCTAATCCGAAATCTGAGATCTTTGGACAAAAGTTCTTGTCCAACAGAATGTTGTGAGGTTTTATGTCAAAATGCAATATCCGAGTGTTACACCCTCCATGCAGATATTCTAGTCCCCGTGCAACACCCACTGCAATTTGGTGCAATATTTCACAACTCAATTCGATATTACCATCAATAAGATTTGTTTCATTTTCAAAGATAAACTTCTCTAATGATCCATTAAACATAAACTCATAAACAAGTGCCTTCTTTGAGCCTTCAAAACAAAATCCTAAAAGGGTGACAATGTTAACATGAGAAGTCTTGCTTATACTTGCTACCTCATTGATGAATTCCTCTCCGTGACCTTTTGTTTCCTTCAAAACCTTCACAGCAACTGGACATTTGTCATGTAGCTCCCCTTTGAACACACTTCCATAGCCTCCTTGCCCTAATTTTTCTTTGAAAGAATTGGTCATTTTCTTTATGTCCGAGTAGCTATATCTTTTTGTGGCAAGTGGTCCGTGGCTCTTTAGGAAGGTCTCAAAATCTCGATGAACTTCAGATTTGTTTTTCCCAAATAATCCCTTTCTAAACCCATAGATTATAAGGACAAAAACTCCAACTATTGTAGCTGCTGAAACTGTGATCAATAAGATTAGGGGACGTGAGATTAGGCGAAATTTTAGGGCATTACTTAGTAGCATGAATACTAATTTGCTATCTTATTGTTTTGTAAGAACTTTTTCAACTATATGTCTACCTGAAAGTGGTAAACTCATTTGATGGGTTACTTGTCTTATGACTTAACCGAAAATAAAAGAGAATTGCTGTTGTGAATTATTATAAGTGGCAGATTGATTTTTGTTGTTGTTCTTTTTTGTTTTTTTTTGGGGGGGGGGGTTCTAAACTGATGATGAGACTATGGAAGTTTTAAATTTGAAAGTTACAAGTATGCAATGAATTAAATGATTATCTACTCTAAGTACGACCTTGAAAATCTTACCCTTACTCTCTGCCATCAAAGAAAGAATTAAGGTGAAGTTAACATTACGATAACTATTTAACCTTAGGAAAAAGATTCTATTTTTATATGTCACAAAAGTCGATAAATAATATTTGATAAATTTTCTTAAACCTGCAAGTGTGGAGTTCCCACTTTTAGTGTGATAATTTTTAAATTGTCAGTAAGCAATCAAAATCAAAAATCGATGAAGAACATAATGGAACTTTGTTGGTTGAGTTATTTTAAATTGTTTAGCTGAGAGCGTACATATATGTCATTAATAAGAGGAATGATTGAATAACTCTTATAATTCTAATTCAAAATTTTTGGGGAAAAAAGGAAGAAAAAAGGCATAGATATTAAAACCAAGAGAACACCATATAGTAATCAGAAAACAACTAACAAAGTTTATATAAAACAATACAAGGCAACATTGTGCATTACCTAGCCCAAGTCCCAGTGCCAGCTCCCAAATTTTACTCCTATCACGTGCAGCTGCAATCAAAATAAGACATATTAAGAAGTAAAAATCAAAATAACCACAGAGCATAGGACAGCATAATTGAGAACCAAAAACTTTAAGATGTGACTGGGATTTAGGCGAGGCCGG
>QFDD01002485.1:0-18243 GCA_006871305.1 Vachellia collinsii | reverse complement strand
GGTTTAATAAATTCACAAAATGATCTTTCCATATTATCCATGTGTTGCCTTTCCTATTAGCCCATGGGTATTCTAGTCTTTTTGCAAAATTTCAATATTTGAAAATGGTCCATTGAGTTTAATATGAGATTATGTTTATTGGACATTTCTGATTTATCCTTTATCTATTTTAAAAGTATTTTACTGTTACTTTCCCTTATATATAAACCAGTAGGCTATAATTATATTGAGATTCGTTACCACTTACCAAGAACAAAATAACTTTTATTTCTAAAAATACTAATAAATAGGCCATTTATATTTTTGCCTCAAGAAATAAATCATACTCGAAACGGGAGTGAAAAATACTGGAGATGTTTCGGGTATGTTATTATCTCATTGACGCAGAAATATTTAATATTTTAATATTTTCATTTTTAGGATTATGTCTGGATGATTATTTAGTTATACCTTATATTTATTATTTTCAGAATATTACATACTTTCAAAACATTTTTTAATTCCTAGGTTTTACGGTTAGTCGGACTTGGATTATCGAATCTACATATTACAGAGTGTCGCTCTCTCTCTCTCTCTCTCTCTCACTCACTCTCTCTCTGTTCTATCTTCTCTGCTTTGTCTCCCCCGATTCTCTCTTTTCACCTCCCATTCTACGTCACTTATCTTTCAAAGGTCAACTCTGGTTTCTTCAGCTTCATCGACTTATAGTACATATCGTCTTTAAAATATGCTGATTTTGTGACTTTATGACGATGTGATGAAAGGAGAGAAGAAAATGCTAGACATGCGGGACCCATAAGCCAAATCCTACTGCGGGAAATTATTTGATTGGAAAGCAAATGATGTAATGTAACTCAATTTACTTAGCCATGTGAGTGAATAGTCCAAAACCCCAAAAGAAGGGGGTGAAAAGGCTTCAGCAACTCTTAAGTGCGTTGTAATCAAATCATTCAAGTACACAGATCTTTTGGGAATAGAGTTGCAACGAGAGTGCACTGTAAAGGAAATCATATCTAATTATGCTCCGTTCGGTGGGAAAGATTAGGACAGACAGGAAGTGATGGGAAGATAAAGTGGAAAGTGATCCCTCAACTCTACTTGGCATCATAGAATGGCAGGAAGAGAGATAAAGAGGGAGGGAGAGAGATTTCTCTTCCCTTATGATGGTTTCATGAAGTGGGGGTAAAAAGTAAAGGGTAATTATTACTACAAGGTCTCAAAGGGACTTGATTACCCAAGAGTTTAATCACAAGTTTTAATGGCAAAAAAAAATGAAAAGTTTACACTCTTCACTTACCATTAGGATCTTGGGTAATTAAGCCCCTTCATTAGGACCTCATTTTAATTCTCCCAAAGAGTAAATAAATATAAATAAAATGACAAAACATTATGGGCCTCTAGCTGTCAACAAGTGTGCGATACCTCGAGGGATATGGTACCACAAAAATCAATAGACATTACAAGGAGTAATATACTGACAGCCATGGAATGACTACGGAAAGCTAAATACAAAGAAAGTTAGGGAACAGTTGTATACGAATACACGGAAAAGGCAGAAACATGATTTAAGACTAAAGTCAGAATAACCAAGGACTAGCTCCTTGCAAGAATATTACCAAGGGAAAGATGAAAGATCAAGAGCAAGAATATTTTCTTTCAACAAGGATTATTGCATCAATGCACAAACACGGTGCAAAGTATTTCTTTGCGAAATGGAGGGCAACATTTGAAGCACAAAGGCAAGAACTGATCATCATTCAGCAGCTAATTATGGTAAAGTCACACGTGTACGGCATAGAAATTAAAGTGGAGGAATTTTTTTTTTTTGTTTTTTGGCTAGGCCTAGTTATTCTTCTACCGGTCAAGCACTAAATTTAGGCATAGAGGAAATCTAATTGATCTCATGATACAAAGGCAATTCTTGTACCATCATCGATAGAGTCCACGATAGTAGATATCAGGAACTTCTACTGTTTCCTTTTTGCACGATTTAGAAGTCCAAGGTATAGATGGCTGAGCAGTTCTCTCACATTCAAATCTCTCTTCCAAGCATTCATGCGTGTATACATATGGGACACTAAATTTGTTCTCTCACAATTTTTCTTCCTAAGCCTCATTTTCCTTCACTCCCGTAAGGAAATGAAATAGTGTAAAGAACACGTGGGCCCCATATAATTCTTCCTTCCCATGTTTTCCTCACCAAAGAACACAATCTGAACGTAGGAAAACTCCAATCCCTCCTCCATTTCTCCTCCTTTCCTTGTCAGTATTTTAAAAAATAAATAAAATAAAAATAAAATCCAAGACACAGCCAACCTAGGATTAACACCTGGTCTTCATGCTGCCATTCCAGTTCACGCCCATACTCTGGGTCAATTTTTTAAAACCCACTAAACTGGGCCAGGTTCCTAAATCACCGTCCAACATGAGTACACCCCTAATTCCAACTGATTTATTTAATAACAATGCATGAAATTATATATACAATTATCCAAGAAATAGCAAGAGTCAACAGAAACATTGACCTATACTGCATGTTGATGGAACATGAATTATGAATACTCAATTATGATATTTGGCCCCAAAAAAGTTCCACACATATGCAAAGGGGATCAAAATTCCACTTTGTCTGATAGATTTATCTTCCCAATTTCAACAATTTAAAATTGTCACGACCTTCGTGAACTCATCTCTTGCCCAAGAGGAAGTTAGCCGCTAAAATTCAGGCTGGATCACATAAAATGTAAGCTAAGGAAACTGAGTGACGCAATCTATCAATGAAGACACATAAACGGAAGGAATTCTATGAAACTGCCATAAGTGAAAAATAATTGTCGAAATTCATGTAAACATCTGTTGATATCCCACACGGATTAACAAACAAATGGATCTCAACCTGAAGCCGACTAAAGTGTTGCACACAGATGAGACAAACTTCATAATTTATATTCAAGCTTTGTTTACCGTATTTCTTGATTTTCTGATAAAGCAATCAATATTTACAAAACCAGACATGCGGATGAGAGGCTGAAACCATGGAAACCTCACCAGTTTCAGATAAAAATCTCACTAACCAGATGACGGTTTTGTCAACAACTCCAGTGATTTTCTTAGGTAGTCTACTGCAACTGACACATCATCAAATGCTAGCGCTCCAACAGCAAATCTTGCTGCCTTGTGTGCCTCCGCAACTTTTTCAGGTGGCGGCTGGTAGTTACTGTCATACTGGTATGTCTGAGAAGTTGAAGTAGGTTCCAAGACAGTTCCATTTCGGCTGCTGGAATTGTGTAGGGCACTTGAAGAATAGTTTGTAGTTAAAGGAGCTGACTCGGAAGAATATGACGCACCAGAACCTTGGTAGTAATTAAGGTTTGAAGGGACTGATGGTAGACTGCTTTCTGTAAAGCTGGGATACGACTGAAAATGGGGATAAGAATAAGGGGTAGTATCATGAGAAGGATAATTGGGAGATAAATGCTGGGGGTGGTCTTGTGAGTATTGCTGATGATTGTAGAGCTGAGAATAAGGATTTTCTGATCTAGCTGGAGGTGGAGGCTGATAATCTTGAGAAGGTGCTGGAGGCTGATAATCTTGGGAATGTGGAGGAGGGTGATAATCTTGCGTAGGAGGAGGAGGAGGATGATAATCTTGCGTAGGAGGAGGAGGATGATAATCTTGTGTAGGAGGAGGAGGAGGATGATAATCTTGCGTAGGAGGAGGAGGATGATAATCTTGCGTAGGAGGAGGAGGAGGAGGAGGAGGATAATCTTGGGAAGGGTAGCTTGCAGAATGGTAAGAAGACGAGGGAGAAATGTTAGACGAATGCTGATTATTTTCTCTGTCATGGAACTGCAAAGGTGGAATGTTTGAAGAATGCTGATCATTAATGGTATCATGGAATTTAGGTGCGGGAGGAAAGCTCGGCAATCCAGCATAGTTGACAGGATCATCATAATTATGGGATGCATCCAAATGGGGTCCAGGACTGGCCAATGTATTTTCCGTAGTCCCAAGGTCCTGCAAGCAGTTCAATGTTATTTGTGCATATGTGTGTGTGCCGTTTTTCTTCCTGATGTCTATAAAAATTACATGTTAGCAAAGAATATTGTAATCTCTACCAATCCAACTAAGAATAAACATCTGAGCAAAAACAAAATGAAAATCAAAACAACTGAAAGTCAAGCAAGCATATTAGGATTCTATATTTAAACCTAATAATAAAAAAAACAAAAAAAACAAATTGCGCTGAAAAGGAAATGTGGCATTTGAATCAAAGTTAGCTTTGAACGGCAGCAATTTTTCATTACCTTAATTCATAACTTAATTTCACAACACACATCCAAATCTCAACTTCCCTCTATATCATACTTGAGGAGGATACACTTCAATTCTTGAATTCTGCATACATTACTTAAAAAAGTGGCAAGACATGTAAACAACTATGGTCCTAAAGTAAGTTGTTATAAAAACTATAGAGCCAACATGAAAGGAGGCTGAGGGAAACATTGAAGTTCAAGTAAAAAATTTCATGAAAAGCCAAACCGTTCATTATTAACACAAAATGTATGTGTGCAGTGTATGTATCCCTAGCATATTTCTTCATAGCTCCCATTGACACCATACTGCACATGAAATGGATATACCTTGAAGGGGCTTTAATTCTCTTTTATCCTGCCTATAATGTTTCTGAAATTTACTAACAGTCCCTGTGGTAATTATCTAACATCTCGTATCCAAAAAATTATTTTTTTTTATTTGTAAATAATTGGTTTGCCAAGACACATTCTGATGGTACAGAACATCAAACTGTTATGGAAGAACAAATAATACAGCAGCCATAGATGTCAGAATGATTGCAAACAATATTTTATTGAAAACTAACAGAGTTTAGAAACACACATTTTGGACGCTAGGAATACTAGATGGTATTGACAGATCCTCATCATCAGCAGGAGGACCAGCCAGGGGCTTTCTTCCTTCTTTCAGAGCCTTCCTTATATCTGCTGCTTTCCAGGCTGCATATTTCTGTTTCTGCTCCAGCTGTAAAAGAAATTCATTGAAGTGTAAGGCTGATATGTAAGTTGTAAGTAATTGGTTAAGTCATTACAGTATGTAATTAGGATTAGGATTAGATATTATGAGATATGTATATTAGTATTGGATTTGGATTAGATAATTAAGGATTTAAATTGGATACTTTATTAGGATTTTGATTGGATTACCCACAACTTGTTAATAAGGGTAATCATCAATCTTATTTTCGTATGCTTTGGAACTCATGAATTATTTAATAATTCCAGTTTCTCTTATTCTCTTTACTCTTTCTTCTACTCTTCTCTCTCTTTCACCCTTCTTTCTATAATCTCCCTATCAGTGGAATCAGAGCCACACCTTCCTTGGTCTAAATGGATGACATCTGAGATGCGACAACTTTGAAGCATTGCTCCACAATTACAAGAAACAAGTGACGTAACGGATAAAGCACTAAAGAAGGCAGTGACAAAGCGGGAACAATGGGAGGCCGTGAAAAGAAAACGTTTGGAAGTTCAAGAAGATGAATTTTCCCTTTCAGCACCCATTGATGAGCAAAAAGACATGCAAGAAAACCCCAAGACCTACAACTAGAACCAAGATTCTGTGTTTTCTCTTTTAGCACCCACTGATGAACAAAAAGACATGCAAGAAAGCCCCAAGAACTCCAACCAGAACCAAGATCCTATTGCAATGCAGGTGACAGTCCAGAAAGAGTTGGAAATTCAACCTATTACTCTCCAAGATGCAAGAAGCTTAGTGCTTTCAACAGAGATCAATCTTCAAAGCACATGCAAAAGGCAAGTGATGAAAACAGGGTTTTGAGTTGATGGGTAGTTAAATCTCGACACTTTTGAGGGTTTCAGAATTCAGAGAACATTGCGCAACACATCTGGCACCATAGTTCAAAGTTGGTTCAAAGGGGAATTAATTGAATGCATCTAGGCTTTAGTTTACTGTTCTTTGTGCCTAAGCTAACCCTTGGGGACAACGGTCTTTTGGTTGACGGGATATTGATATGTAATTTATCAATTGAGCAGTTAGAAATATCTACATTTTTTATTTTTAGATACTCTTTCAGACCTATTGCCAATACTAAGTAGCAGCCAAAAATTTGTATCCATTTTTCGGTATCTAAGTCATTCAAGTATCTAATTTGGATTAGGATTAGATATTATGATATATATATATTAGGATTGGATTTAGATTACTCATAACTCATAAATAAGGGTAATCATCAGTCTTATTTTCTTATGTTTTGGAACTCATGAATTATTCAATAATTCCAATTTCTCCTATTCTCTTTACTCTCTCTTCTGTTCTTCTATCTCTTTCACCCTTCTTTCTGCAATCTCCCTATCAAAAACCAACTATGATATCAAGCCATACTATATTATTGCTTTTACAAATTATTTTGAAATAAGTTTTGACCTGTATATGCTATTGAAAATGCCGAAAGAGATAATTCAATCTATTAAGCTGATACTTACATCAGGCTGGAGTGGTCCAAACTGATTTAGAATCTCAAAAAATATGCTTGCAGCATAAAACGTTTTTGCTGTGTTCCTGCCAGAATTTATAGATTTTAAATGCTAACAGCTGGTCACTGATGAAAATAAACTTTTAAAAACAGTAACTATCATAAGCAGAACAAATAATAACATAAATTCTACGTAGCAGAACAAATGTTAACAGCAAAAAAAAGGTCTTCACATCAAAAAAGAGGTCACACGCAAACAAACAAGAACAGCTATACAAACAAGATGAACAAGGATACTATTTGTTAGTTCCAATATTTTAGAAGATTGAGACATTATTTGTTCTGTTTACTATTCTGATTCCGTTCTAGTTTTATTTTATGATATATTAAGTTATTAGATCAGGTTGTTACTATTTTATTTGTGTTTCTCAGCATCATGGATTGCATTGGAATCTCTCACCTCTTTGAATCTGTTTATTCTGCCACAAGAATAATAATAATAATATTAGTAATAGTAATAGTAATGCAAAAGAACAAATAAATTCTCTGGCTTTACTATCAATCTCTCCCTCATATTTCAACACGGTATCAGAGCCTTAATCTGATTCACTAGATGATTCCATTTGGCCAAGGTTTCACTAGAATAGACCTCATGATATTTAATGTGTTCTCACACAATTTTGACCGAACGCTACAACCCGTAAGCAAGCCAAAAGTATTTAGCAACATGCTGCATGGCCAAAAGTATCTCCTCTTGTCTTCAAGTGTGATGCTTCATGTCTGAGGGAAAGGGAAAGTAAGCTTTCTCATTGGTGCTGCAGCTAAACAAATGTAAATGTCTTCAAGTCATATATGCAACCATGAACAAAGTGGTCCCAAGCTTTTACATCTTTAGCATATCTGCCAAACCAAGACCACAATGATTGCACCAATTTACAATTACGTTTGATCAGGGTTTTTGCAGGTCTAGCTCCCAACATCCCAAGCACTCTAGGTAGGTCCACCGCATACCTTCTGTGTCACACTTATGTTGATGACCGAGCTATCTCCAATTAGTTAGGCAGCTAACATAGAGGAATTAGGGAATATTTTTAATTTGTAATAGGTTTTGGGATAAAGAAATGTGATTCATCACTTCTTTAGTTCTCTCCCTCCTGGCTCTTCACTACTCTCTTATTCTCTCCTTCTCTTTCGTCTTCTTTCTCTCTTGTTTCCTCTTCTCTTCCCTCTTCCTACCTTCTTTACACATCAATGGTATTGTAGTCATCCCCCCATGGCCTAGAATGCACGAAACTTGATCACAAGCAATCAACAAAACATGGTAAAGCAATCCAAAGGTTTAGCCTTAGATGACAAGGTGCATGAGATTTCTTCAGTTCAAAGTATTGTACAGGCTCTTACAGCCCAAGTGGCTTTGCTGCTACGTAAAAAGAGTGACTTCAAAAAATCTAGGATTGCTGACATGGGCAGAATATGTAGAAGCTCTAAAAATTTGCTTTAGACCTTCACACTAAACATTGAGTGTGACAAATAGCAGAAAGGAATTGTGAGCTGCATCTGGCAGGGTTAGGTCATCGAACTTAGACCTTAGGGTGAGTATGCAAGGCCTATCACATGGCTCAAACATATGCAGAAAAGACATCCAAGGAAGGTGAGCCCCAGTCATCACGGGGTAGATGAGTCTTTTCTCCTAGATACCGAGCCCCTATGTCAAGTTTGAGCTTTGTTTCTTCATGCGTGGGCTTCACCACTGCTAGAATAAGGGCAACACCTCCAAAGTTGTCATCTCCAATTCTTGTTTTTCAGACACCTTTTGTCTCTGCTTCCTCCTCACCATTGACTTATGCTTTACTGTGGCTATTGGTTCTGGATTCTCTATCAATGTCTGTCTCGATTATGTCATAGCTTTTAGTATGCCCAAACCATAAAAAATTTTGAACTTCTTGAAGTCGCAGTACTTGGGTGGGACATCCAAAACAGCAAACACAAGGGAGTAGCAGGGCATCAAGCTCCAGAACTAGGCATCTGATTACATGGTTCTCAGGTTGAAAAGTCAAAAGGGCAGCCAGCATACCTATGTTACAACCCTCAAATATGGTATCAACTTCTTGAAGTTAGAAAAGGGGAAAAAGCATGGGGGCAATGTCAGTTGGTAGAAAAAGAAAAGAAACAAAAGAACGAAGTGTACAGTACAACATAAGGTTAGTGTTAGTTTGCAAGGAAAATACCCAATTAATGGGTCCAAGTCAACAAAGCTCAGTTAGTCATCCCTGTTCAGCAGATTTTTGCAGAATTAAAACTTAAGTTTCCCCTTTGCTTTCAGATTTTGTACTCTAAAAGGTTTTTTGAGGAGAGGAGTGTTCATATGTACATAATTAGTGTGTGTGTGTGTGTGTGTGTGTCAGAGTAGTTATGGAGGTTAGTTATGTTAGTTATAGGTAGGTTAGGCAGCTAATGACTATAAATAGAGGAATAAGGACTACCTGTAATAGGCCTTTGGATATGGTAATGTGATTCGTCTATTTTCTAGCTCTATCCCTCTCTCTCTTGACTCTTCAATAATTCCATCTGTTCCTAATCTTTAAGGATTGCATCACAATCTCTCTCCTCAGCGTTTATTTATTCTGCAGCACATCAATGAAACTAGGAAGCACAGAAAACAAAAATATTCTCTGGCTTTTCTCAAAATTTCTCTCCTGTATTGTAGAAAAGCTATGAGTAAGGTCTGTGGGGAAAAATCGGTTCTCTAAAAACAGTGATTGGCTATCCCAAGTATTTAGAATCTTAACTACAAAAAAGGAGAAACAAACAAAGAGAAAAATAAATGAAATAACGTTCATAATAAAATGAATAGAATGAGATGCTTTAAATATCCATGCAGGAATTATAACCAGTAATAGTTTCCCCACGTTCCCAAACCATATTATAGTGCAAAATTTTAAACAAAATAAACATTAATAGAGTATCTAATCAGAAGTTGTGATTCCTCCATATTCTCCACTCAAAATACAGCTTATAGATTTGTAATGGAACAATGCAGTGGAACAGACAAACCTAAAGGATAATTACAGCTTATAGAAATGGTTAACGTACAAATCAGAACGTCCAGCACGATCTTGCTTGTCAGCCTTCACAAAGACATTCAAGGCAAACCCCTCTAGATGTAAATTATCATCAGGCCCCAACTTGACTGACTTTTTATCCTGAATCAAGCAAAAAGGAAAATCATTTGAATCAACTATAATTGCTAAAAATTAACAGCACGGAACCAAATCAATTCATTAAATTAACATAAAGATTTTAAAAATCTATGAGATCAAGTAATAAGAGGTTACTACTACATAACAGAACATTAAAAAAAAGGATCATCAATGGTAGGATTCCAGAGTTATAAAAATAACCGCAGACTGTCATTGAAACATATGGAATCATAAGCAAGTTCTATGATCCAAAATCTAGCTTCAAACGCTCAATTACAATAACAGGAAATCCAGAAATTCAATATAACAAGTAAGAGTAATCAAAGACTACTGGGCACATGACAGTTATTCGTATACATATTCAACAGAAAAAGATACTTTCAGAACGGCATAGAGGTCTGAAGAGTAAAATTAGTGAAACTAGTAAAACCCATCGTACTTCAAACCTGCATATATAACTATACGCGGTATCAGCAAAAATGTCAAACACAAAGCACTTTCGTCTTACAAAACCCAGGAAAGCGGTAAAGTTCCACACCATGATGAAAACTAACAGAACTCTGATTGCACCTTTTCGAGCTGGTTCATGAGCGAAACAAGTAGAGCATTTGTGGTCTTAGTGCGTTCACTCTGAGGAATCTTCAATCCACGCTCCATGGCATACAGCCGACCTTAATTTAGCATATTAAAAAACCGGGGAAAAAAAGACTAGGGTATCAGAATCTCCCGTTCACGCTCTAATCCAAGCTAAGTTAGATCAAGTGGAAAACAATCAGAAATTCAAAACAAGAAGTTTCAAAATAAGCAAAGAAATAATAAAAGAATTTTCCATGTATCCAAAAATAGAACCAAAATAGGAAAGACGGGTCGATTTACAGTAATATGCGACAAGAGGTTCATGCTTTTGCAACTCATCGGCACGTTGAAGGTACGGTAAGAGGAGCTTTGCGGGCTCACTTTCACTCGCCATCTTCGATCTTCCCGAGTTACCGAACTATGAAGGAACAGCGATTTTAATTTTGATGCCGAGGAACGGCAGGAAGGAGTTATATTTCCACGGTTGAATTGACGGGAATAAAATTGGTGTCGAAGCGACGCGGCTTTGGCGTGCTGACGAGGGATGGGGATGAAAATAAAATTAAAATCAAAATCTTCGATTTGCGATGAATACGTGTATGCTTCGAGCCAAAAAAAAAAAAAAAAGAATACGTGTTTGCCTAATCTCTTATAATCTCTAATTATCTTCAATATCTCCTATCACTTTTTTGTAATTGTGGAATTGATTTACTTATTGTTTTGAATATTACAATATCATCAAATGTGGATGTCCATAACATTTGTCTTTTGGAATTCTACACTTAAAGTTATATTGGATGTTTATAACCACATAGACTCTTAGGATTCCATTTTATGATTAAAGACTATAACCTCCAATGTTTTTATGTTATATCATAATATGGATTAATTCTTATGTTTATGGCATTGTAAATCTTGGATGGATTTAGAGTCTATAAATAGAGTTGTAATACAAAGAGTTGGATGTACATGGAAGATGCAAGTGAATGAGAATCTCCCATTCTTTCTCTTCAATTCCCTCTTGCCTCTCTTGTTTACTCATCTCTCTTCAATTTTCTTTTATTTTTTAACACGTTATCAGCGCGATATTCTACCGGATAAGTTATTGGCATCTTGTTGATCCTTGTAGGTTTTGTTTGTTGCATAATGATATTTAGATTGTACAGTATGTGAGATTTTTCTTAGAATTACCTTAACAATGCCCTCTACTTTGTGTATCTTTAATTTATTTTCTCTTGATCAATCTGGGATAATCTAATGAGCCACTATATAAAATTAGTTGATTCTTTTACCGGATGTTTTAAACACCGGATTCCATGGCTAGGATTAGAAATTGTTATTATTATTCTATCTTATTTCAATTTTGTTTACAAGTTCTTTGATATTATTGATGTTATTTTAGTTTTGGCTTAAAGCCATATTGATCTAATTTTATAAAGTATGATCTGAAGTCATATTGTTTTGATTATATGGCCAGAAGCCATATTCATTTTATATCTTGAGATTATATAACCAGAAGTTATATCAAATGGCCAGAAGTCATATATCTTTTCCTATTTGACAATATAGCCAAAAGCTATATAATTTTGTTGGATAGTCAGAAGTCATATAATTCATTTATCCTGAAGATAAATGACTAAAAGTTATATAATACTGACTTCTTATCATTAGCCTGAAGCCATGAGATTTTAATTTTTGTTATAATATTTAACTTTATATTATTTTTTATCTTTACGAATTTTATTTAATTATCATTCGTATTATTATATTTACATTGTTACATTTTCTGCTGTTTTCTATTTTATTCATTGTTATTTATTTATTTTACAAGTGAAATGTTGTTACAATAAATCAGAAGTTTACTGATCAAAACAAATTTTATTGTTGGCATGACTTGTTTGATCATCCAAGTCATATATAAGATGCAATATATACTCAAAAATTATGAACTAACGTCTATTGAAGAACCAAAAGATTCTTCATGAATAGCCAACATATTATATAATTCAAAAATTATTATGTGCTGCTTGTTCTCAATAAAATATGGATCATGAGAAAATCATTAGTTATGATTTGAAATTGATCTCTACAATTCTAGAAATATATTAACTTATATGGGACCATTCAAAATCATGTAAACCATACAAATATTCAATGAATTTGATAGATGCATCTATAAAATGTTTACATGTGTGATTATTAGTAGCTTGCAGCCTGAAGTTCGTAAGATTACTTGAATAAATCATTATCTTCATGAGTGCGCAATTTCCAGATTATAAGATCTATAAATCATTTGTTAAAGTCTCCATAAAAAGCTAGATTGATACTTATGAGAACAAGATTTTCACTTAAGTATGGGCATATTTGATTTGATATATTGCAGCAATTATACATGTTAAGCCAACAACATTCTTCCCGTGAAATTGGCTTTTGGTCAAGAGCCAAATATTTTCCATCTTAAAGGTTTGAATGTACAATATTTATTTTTATTGATCCACCATAATGCACATAGATAGAAAGTTGAGCTAAATGTCGGGCAAGATTATCCTTCTTGTTTGTCTCTAAATGAAACAAAATTATGTTTCTAAGAAAACAAATGGGTTTATGAGACTTGTACTGCATTATTGGTTAATTGTCATTTGACAAAGTTCTCCCACATGAGGGGGAGAAATTGAGTAACTGGAAAATAAAACACATTGAATGCATTATGAATATCAAATGTAAATCCTCAAAAATAATAGTATGAACCAGAAGTTCATCGAATATTGCATTCATAATATATTGCAAAATATTTGTCAGATTAAATTACTGACCTAAATGCGAATTACTAATTCTCATATTCCAGTTAAAAATGCTCCAATTAATATAAATAAAAATAAGACATGCCTGAAGCATATGAAATCAATAGGTTCCAAATATAACACTTTAGATAAAAAGGAGCATATTTTAATATGATCATATTGAGGAGACTGATCTGACCAAGTTTTACTACTGTAATTCATGTCTGATTGCATGATTTTATAGGAATTAACTGGTTTAAAATGCATGTTTTGATGTGAATCGTAGTAGTATGCATTTATGGATTTTATTTCTCATTAGGCATTGTTTGTTAATGTAAAAATATCCAATTGTGCATTATTTTAATTAATCCTCATAAGTGAGTTGAGATTAGATTTTACAAGAGCCTAAAATGATTTTTTCAGGTCAAGGAGTCAAGAGGAAAATGCCTAAAGAGGGCTCAAATTTGAGGAAATAGTTGTGAAATGGCCAACTAAATGAAGCTGCGCGTTTTGGCTTTCAGGTCGCGACTTATAACATTTACGTCGCGACGCAATGACTAATATGTCGCGACATGAATGAAATTATGTCGCGACATAAATGCATCTGTGACTGAATCAGGTTATATACCTCAGATTGTGATTTTGAGAAGGGTGGAGAATGTCAGCCGCCAACACTCGTGAAAACCCTTCCATTTTCGTCTTCTAGGGTTCTTCAAGGGTTCTTGAAGTCCCTCCACTCCTAATCATTGGTTGGGATCCATTTCTACTCACCATTCCACCACTTCTTGCTTCATCCATTGTTCCATTTCATCTTCCATGGCTATTGCTGATATTCCAAGACTTCCAGGAGCTGTTCTTGAGGCCATGAGAGGCTAAAACGTTTTGCCTTGAGGAGTTTGATGAAAACCTGAGCTTGGGACTTCATTTGGGGAGTTTTACTTCATCCTTTCCATTATTGTTCATATCATTGCAGTTATTCTTAGTTAGAATTTCTGGTTTTGTAATGTGGATTGGATTATGAGATTTGTTCTTGGTATTTGTTCTATAATGATTATGTTTTGTTTGGTCTTGTGAATTTGGTTGGGTTCAATCAATGTTCGGTTTGACTAAATGAGATACCTTGTTAACACAATAGGTTATTGTGTTCAATTTGTTGATACCATCATAACAATCTCAACCAAGAGCTAATTTGAAGGTGATTGAAGTTGTTGTGAGCTTTTGGGTTCAAAGGTCTCATTGACAACTCCTCTCACCTAAGTTTGGAAGGTTTTCTAAACTAATTAAGATTTGGTTTTAAAGCAAGTCTCCCTATACTTTTAGAAGTGATGAAGGTGTAATCAATACTCCAAAGGGCAATTCCATTTATTGAGTTTTCAATCTATCCATTTTATCGTTTCTGTGATTTGTATCTTTCTACAATTTGAAAATCCCAAAAAGAACTTAATCCTATTTCCTGCAATTTCATCAAATGCACAACCCCCAATTTTTATCTTTACACATGGTTTCGTCACTTAGATTACATAAGACCAATTAGGCTCCTCAAAGTGAACACGACCCGGATTGCATCACTATAGTGCATTCCCATCCGGAATTTATACAACTTTTGAGGGCCCATAGCGACAAAGGACTCATCACATTCACAACACCGTAAATTCACTGTACACCATACAATTTACTGAGTTTGCAATCTTGATTTGTTCTAATACTGTGCATATCAGTTTGTTTTGTGGAAAAATTAAAGAGTGATTGCATGAGGAAAGGGTGTAGAGTAAGAAGAGTGAGAGAAACAGAACAATATAACACACCCACTCTACATAACCGGCCACATTCATCTAGTAAGAGTGAGGAGGTAGAAGAGGAAATCATGGCTGAACCCATTGGTTCTGGGAATCACAATAGGCTTAATCAAGGGAATGGATATGAGGGACAAGGCGAGAATAACGGACATCATAGAGTTAATGATCCGCGTAGGGGTAGGACAATTAAAGAATTGACTCAATCTGATGGGAATTTTGATCCAATGCCTGGTGTTTTCCCTACTTTTAATGCTGATTTTGAGATAAAAGGTCAATTGATACACTCACTGCCTAGATTTCATGGCCTTGCAGGTGAAAATCCTTATCTCCACTTGCGGACATTATATATGCAATGCATGTCCATGAAGCTCGTGGGAGCAAACATTGATGATGTGATGTGGAAAATTTTCCATTTATCTTTGGAGGGTAAAGCAAAGGAATGGTACATGAACCTGCCGCTCTATGTGGATAATGCATACGAATCTTGGACAAGTTTGAAAAAAGCCTTCCTAGACAAGTATTTCCCTTCCACGAAGATATCTGCTGCAAAGAAGGAAATATCGGCTACGAAACAAGAAGCATATGAATCATTCTTTGAATATTGGAGTCGGTTCCAGGAAATGCTAACTAGATGCCCAAATCACCAAATCTTGGAGGAGCATCTAGTTCAATAATTTTACAATGGACTCCTTACATATGATGCTCAAGTTTTGGACGCTGCTGCTAACGGATCAGTGGAAAATATGGAGCCTCGGGCCGCATGGGAGCTGATTAGAACTTTTGCCTTAAACCGACAGCATGCGAATCCCAGGGAACTCAAGGATCATAAAGCTGAAAGAGACCCGTTGCTCGTAAAACTCGCTCAAGATATGTCCAGATTAACAAGTACAGTGGAAAGTCTCCGCCCCACGAAACATCAGTCCCTAGCTATGGTAGCCTCTACTTGTGGGGATTGTAACTCTCCTATGCATCTCACAAAGAACTGTCCCGGACCAATTGAAGATGTAAATGCCTTGTATCAAGGATGAGATGGACAGTACTCACAAAGAGACCCTTACTCCAACACATACAACCCAGGGTGGAGAGATCACCCAAATTTCAAGTGGGGTGGGGGGTCCAACAGGCCCAATCAATACCAAAGTGGGCAAGGAAATCAGTTTCAACATGCCAGTGCTTCGTCAAGTGGCTATCAAAACCACTCGAGAGCTATAGTACCTGCACCGAACATGAGCATGTCCTCCCAGCAGCCACCAAGGATGGATGAGACTACCCAGCTTTTGAAAAGCATGGCTGCTCAAATGACTAATATAGAGGGGCGAATCAAGGAAAGTGATGATAGGTTTGCCTCTATCACTACCATTTTACAAGGGATGCAGAAAGACAACTCAAATGTGAACAAGAAATGGAAGCACTTACACTCAAGAACAGTGATATAACAAACCATTTGACACAGCTTTCCAGCACCGTCACTGAAATACAAGCTAAGATGGGGGGTAATATTCCTTCCAACACGGTGGTGAACCCGAAATCACTTAATGCCATTACACTGAGGAGCGGGAAGACGGTGCACTTTGAAGATGAAAGGGGTGCAGACGCTGAATCAAGCCGAACGATATCAAGCCCGCCACTTTCCCCGATCAGAATAGGGAAAGCTGAGAGTTCCAAAGAAGAGGATCTCAGACTAAAAAGAAGAATACAAGAGGAGGAAGTCACTCCGGACGAATCCCATATGCATCACCCTGAGACTAAAAAGGAAGTCCAAAAAGACAGCAGTACAGAAGTAAGAGCAGCATGTAAAGGCAAGGAAAGGGGAGAGATTGCGGAATCCAGCAAGCGAGGAACCTCAATGCAAGAAGGTAAAGAGGTAATTTCTAAAGACCTTCCCTTTCCTAAGGTTTTTTTCTCTGGCAAGAAGAAATCTGAGTCTGAGTTTGTAAATGAGACCTATAATTTGTTTAACAAACTTGAGATTAATGTGCCCATGGTTCAGTTTTTTAAGGGAAATCCTAAATATGTGAAATTACTCAAGGAATTGTGTGACGACAAACAGAAATTTAGACCCTTAGAAAGAATCCAAATAAGTGCCAATGTATCATCTCTCTTTAAGGTAGAACTACCAGTAAAATGCCAAGACCCAAGATCCTATACTGTCCCATGCACTATAGGGAAAGTTCATATAAAGGGAGCATTGTTGGATCTAGGGGCCGCAATTAATGTCATGCTTTGGTCAGTTTATTCAGCCTTAGGCATCAATTGTCTCAAGGACACTAGTGTGGTTCTTCAACTAGCGGATCGGTCCATTAGGTATCCCAAAGGAATCATAGAAGACATTCTAGTTCAAGTGAAGGACCTAGTGTTCCCCGCTGATTTTTATGTGCTAGACATGTCCAATGAAGTAATCAATGAGAGCACCCTCATCTTAGGGAGACCCTTTCTCCAAACCTCTAAAACCATTATAAGCATGAAACATATCTGTATCACAATAGAGGTAGGGGAACATGTAATCACATTCAACATGAATGAGGCCACTCGGTATCCTTTTGATAATGCTGCTTTTATGGGTCTGAATGCTATTGATTTGACTGTTGAGCAAATTAGTGATGAATATGAAATGAATTTGCATGATTCTTGTCACATGAATTCACCTAAATTGCTTGATACTTCTACTGAGCTTCTTGAACCCTCTGTTCATGATCCCTCACTGAGTGCATATGATGCATATTTTGACTTCTTGCCATCTGTTTATTCATTTTCAAATTCCTATTTTGATGGTATGTCATGTAACAATCCTTTTGAAATAGATAGCATGCTTTCTGTACTCCAAGGGTTTCACTATTCTCTTGATTTAGAATTATCGCCTGCACGCACTAATGACATTACTTGCAGCAAGAGCACTCCAATTTGTTCTGTAGGGCGTATAGGTGATGATAGAGCAACAATTGAAGGTAAACCAGAGAACACAAACACCAGCGGCCATGGACACTGATGAACACTGATAATTCCATGGTTTTCTTGTCTGATTGTGGGCACTTTATACCTCTTTTACCCTGTCTTTTATGCAATTTAATCTCTTTTGCCAGGACCAAATTGTTATTGCATAATTGCTGACACAGGGAAAACATTTGAACGAATTATCTCTCCTGACTGCACGTGCTTTTGAACTTTCAGTGTTTAACGCTTTAACAAAGCTCTGTATCATTGTCGCAGGCATATTAAGGAGGTACTCAAGCCCAACCCAACAATGAAGTCCAAGGAATTATATTTCACTGAGAGAGGATTGAGATCGAGCGCAAGCAGAGTAGCCACTGATGCATTTAAGTCGCGACATTATTTGATTATTGTCGCGACATCATTTCATTTTAGTCGCGACATGTATGTGT
>QFDD01002484.1:0-24280 GCA_006871305.1 Vachellia collinsii | reverse complement strand
CTAAAAAATTTCTCATACTTACTTTATAACTTTTAAAATACCAAGTCAAACTTTCAATAAAATCTATCAGTTGAAAATAGTTAAAAGATCTTGTTCCCTGCTCTATTATTAGATCTACATACCTTAAAAGAGGGGAAAAAATATGTAAACTAGTCATGTACCATATGCGAATAAAATTGAAGTTCAATTAATCAAATATTACTTTGTAAAAAAATTATAAAACATGAACATAAATGTTGGATGAAGAAAGCAAGACCAGAGTACGTAGGGTACCTGTGAGATTCTGTGTTGTTCCAGTATGGCACTGGAAACTCCAATATTGGTGTCTCTAGCTGGGACCATGAAGCAACACCCAAGAACCTGTGACAAAGCACTTGTCTTGGACTTCTCAAATTTCTCCAAGGAATCTTCTTTCAACACTTGAGGTGGCCTTGGCATACATTTCTTGCATTTTTTAATTATGCTAATGAAACTTGGTACACCAAAAAGTTGCACTTCTGTTAGGAAAGGGAGCATGATATCCTGTTGCGAAACTTGGCCCACATCTCTATATTCAGCAAATATGTATTTTAGCTCCTTACATTTATCTATATATAACTCTTCCAACTTGGGAAGGTCTCCAGCTAGAAGGAGTGGCAACACTATTTCTAATTTGCCACATCTTCTAATTTTAAGATATTTTAATTCTGGGAACAGTGAGTTATAATTCTTCCGACTATCAACAACCATAATTTCTTCTTCCAAACTCTCACATGCAATTAAAAATTTTAGCTCCTTGCAATCTTTAATTACTAATTTTTCCAATTGCACCAGACTTCTAGCAATTGAGAGTTGGAAAATTAATGGTTGGAACATTGGGCAATCTATCATTTTCAAGACCCTCAAGTAAGGAAGTTTGAGATTTTCATCTAAAAAAATGTTTTGCAGCTCCATACACTTCTTTAACTTTAAAATCTGCAACTGCTTGAAAAAGCTAGAAGGCATATCACTCCAATACAATTTTTTCACGTCCACACCATCCATGTAAAGCTCAACCAACCTTGAGAAGACTGTGATATTGGAACAATGATACTTACTGTTATCAATGACGAACTCAATGCCATCCATTTCATACAAGTAAAGCTTGATTAAATTATTCATGCCTCCACATTCCACAGGAATAATGTCTGGGACAAAACTTTTCCATCCCATATGTCCAATTTTCCCCAACTCAAGAACTTCTGCTTTCCCCATAAGGTAATGGAACATGGTTTTTGATATTAAATGTTTTATATGTTCTGGATTGAAGCATTTCATTAGGCCATTATCATTAGCAGCAAGAAGTTCAAAACCATTACAAGCAATAGAAAACATTTGCAATGCAAGAGGAGATATATCATGAGCAATTTCATCTTCAATTTTGTTGGCATCCCTTTGTTCCCAATTAGTGGCATTGTAATTCTCAACAAAATACAATTCTTCCAATTGTGAACATTTTTCAATCACTTCAAAAGGATTGTTCTTTAAAATTTCACACTTCCTTAACCCCAACCACCTCAACTTCTTTAGTTTCATGATATCTTTGGGCAATTCAAAAATTAGACAATTTTTTAACTCAAGTGTCACAAGACTTCGCAAATTCATCAAAATGGAAATGTCACCAATTTCCCAGCCATCTAAGATAAGAGCATGAATATTCCTTAATGAAAGGAGTGATTGTGATAATGAAGGAGAGGGAACTTTTCTAGCATCTTCACCAAGTAAAAACAAAATTTTGAGCCTTAACATTCCTGCAAAGAATGCTTCTGGGTCATTCACTACCACATTTCCATTTATCCAAAGAAGAAGGATCTCAAGTTCTGTAGCATTAAGCTGATCGGGAAAATCGTTAGCACTCCAAAACACAAATCTCTTGTTTGCTTTTAAAGTTGTTCTTGAATCCATAATCACTTGAATATCTTCCTTTGCTATCCATTGGGCCACTTCACGAACCAAGTCATGCATTTTTATAGATTCTTCCTCCTCAACCTTTAGTAGCAAAGAAGAATCTATGAGTTTATTTTTCAATTGAAGTGCTTGGGCTCTTGCTTTCTTATATTCAACTTCCTCATAACTTCCCAACCCTATACCAAGTCTAATAATAAGGCTTAAAGGAAATTCATAATCTTCTGGGAAAATTGAGCATAATATAAAAAGTTTTTTGGCCTTCTCATTTTCTAAATTGTCATAGCTTAATTTCAAGCATCTATAAACCTTCATCAAATCTTTATCAACATCAACAAATGGCAAAGAATCTTGCAAGGTTGCCAAAATTGTAGCCCATTCACGAACTGGCCAATTAATTCTTAACATGCTAGCCAGTGCTATAATTGCAATTGGCAATCCTCCGCATTCCTTCACAAAACTTCGTGCGAGAGAAACATTAGCATCACTTTTAGCATGATACAAAAAAAGTTGCAATGCATCCTCTTCGCCCAATGTGTCTAGGTTAACTATTTGCTGGCATTCCATTGCACCACAAACTTTTGAATTGCGAGTGGTTATCAAAATATAGCAATTCTTGTTATCACATCCTGATGGAATCCCAATGTCTTTAAGATTTAGCTCCTCCCACACATCATCTAATATTATAAGTAGTTTTCGTTCATTCTTAGAAAGTCTAGACCACAAAATCTTTGGGTGATCTGCTTCAGCTTTTTGATCTAAATCCAAACCTAAGGGTCTTGCAATGTCGCCTCGAATTTTGTTGCCATCTGGAGGATTGGAGACAACAACAAAGATGACTTTCTCAAATGCTTTGGATTCTTCAAGTTGTTTGCCCACTTGTGTTGCTAATGTGGTTTTACCCACTCCTCCCATCCCTTGCAATCCAATCATGTAATAATTTCCATCTTTTAAAGCTTCCATAAGTTGGTTGAATTTTGTCCTTCTGCTCTCAAAATCCATGAAGTCTTTTAAAGCATGGTATGTTATACCTGGAACTTCGGCTGGATGATCCACTATGTTGAAGTTATATCTCTCCATGTGATCTTTAATAGCTTGTATCCTCTTTGCCAACCTCTTCCCTTGTCGATATTGCCAATAAGGACACCAACCGTAATTCCATGTTTGCTTGATTCCAATGTTCTCTTGAATTACATTATTAGCTTCATCGATCCAATTTTGAACATCATCTTCAACTTGATTCTCATTTTTTTGGGCATCTTCAACATCTTTTTGAACTTTGTTTCGTTTAGCAAATAAGCTGTTGTGTTCTAACTCAAAATTCTGAACATATTCCTCGAAATGACGAAAATACCTAACTTCCTTGATGGTTTTATCCACCAATCTCAAGGGAAGTTGAGTTAACAATTCTTCGCACGGAAATGACATCTAAAATGGACATGGCATTAAAATCAAGAGTCCAAAAATAGTGATTAAAAATCCAAAATGCTATGATGATATTTAATATTTTATGAATATGTAACATAATCTAAAGTAAGATTTCTCATGAAGTCAGCTTCTAAAATATTTGCATTCTTTTTTTTTAGTGTCTCGTGATCCAAATTTGGATAATTAACTTCATTGATGGTGTCGATCCACCAATCTCTAGGCAATCTTTTTTTTTTTAATACAACCTCTACATTGGTTACAATATTTTCTACTATGCCTCGTCATCTAAAGGGGACATGAGAGCATAGTTAAGAGTCTTTTCGTTTGTCTACTCTAACAGTACTACAACTTGACAAAAATTCAGATATGAAATTATTCAAACCAATCATTTTAAAAGAAAATTCCGACTTACTCTTATAATTCTTTATTTTGAAATTATTCAAACCAATCCACGGATTGGCCATTGGGCCATCCCATCGGGTCCCATATATAATGTATCTACCTATGGTTCGTATGTATGGTCTATTATTCTATTATTTAAATGTCTAGATTTTAGTATTTTATTCTACATATCAAATTCACTTTATTTTATTTTTCATTTTCACAGCTGAATTTTTGGTTAAGCTTCTATGAATTGTTGCTTATATGTTTACTATTTTTCAGTGGCGTTAAAACCTGTTCTCTGTTTTTTTTTTTTTTTTGAATTCGACAATATTCTTGTTAAAAGATAATAGGAATTCTCGTAAAATTTCAAAGTAATTTTGCGATAAAAAATAATTTAAATTTTTGTAATTTGTTTTCATTGAGAGTTCTTAAATGTAAGTTGTTTTCTCACAAAACGCAATATAAAAAAAAGTACAAAATCAAAAGGTCAGAAATAACCATAGAGCATAATCAAAATTTGAAATTTAATTAATAAATGAAATAAAGAAATTAGATCACTTCAAATACCTCAAAAATGGAATGCGATTGAACGGTTTGGAAGCAAAGAAGTTGCAGAATGGAAGTAAAAGAGAAGTGAATGAGCCATAAACACCAACAAATCACCGAACGCAAACCTGCAAAAATGGAAAAACTTGATTACTTATTTAGTTAATTTTATAATATTTAACAAGGTTCAAAAAACAGGACCGAACATTGAATCGATCTAGATAGTGGGTCAAGGGTTAATGGGTCAGATCGGGGTTAAACCGGCCATATTAAAATAATGATATTTAATTAACAATATTAAAATATAATACTTTTAATAATGTTTAATTTCAAAATATTCATTTTTATCAATTAAAATCTTTTAGTCACTTTAATTAATAATCATTCATAATAAAAAAAACATCATTAAAATTCATTCATCAAACATAAAACGTTAAGAATCAATCATAAAAAAAATCATGCTTGTAGTAAAAAAAAACAAAGAAAGAAACATCATCTAACTCTTCCCTTTGTCACTAAATATTAATGAAAACAGTAAACAAAAAAAAAGAGAAATTGTATTAAAGTCCTACACAATTAAATTAATATCAAAAAGATCTCAAAAGTTGCTACTAATAACTCATTCACTTGTTAATGGTGTTCTTTTACTTGTTGATAAAAATCTTTTGAGACCTTTCTAATATTAATTTTTTTGCGTGGGACATTAACGTAATTTTTCTAAAAAAAGAAAAGAAAAGCAAAGGAAGCATAGAAAAAGTTTTTTAAAAAAAAAAATGCAACCCTATCAACCCGATTTTTTACAGGGTTGACCGGATTAAAGCCAGGTTAATCCGATTCAACCCAGTCCCCAGTTTAACACTGAACCAGACTAGACCATGGACCGGTTCACCAATCGGACCGACCGGTCCGATCCGATTTTTTGTTCCTTGATATTTAATGAACAGATGCAATTGCGAATTTTTGATGAAGTAGAAGTGCATGATTTTCCATTAGGAGAACCTCATGTTTATACCAAATATTTATCTCTCCTCGCTCTTCCTTCCAAGGACCAAGTTGACAAATTAGTTATTAACTCAAAATCAATTCTCTTGGTTTTTCTACTAAATTTGCTTTTCTTAGTAGAAAATGTTTAATTTTGGAACTAAATTGTTTGTAGAAAACCAATCTCATAGTCTACCCAAAAAAAGTTTTGAGACTTTCAATTTGACCTGAAAAATCGATGACATTTTATTATAAATTTGCTTTGAGTGATAAATCTAGACCATAAAGAATAATTTTAGATATATAATAGATAAACAATATCGTAACATTTAATTTATTCACTTAAAAGAACTAATACCTGACAAGTTATGAAAGTGAAGTGTTTAGACGCACACTAATTGGAGAATGGAAGTTTACAATGTCACTTATCTTATTCACTTAATATTACTGAGAAATTCTTGGACGCACCAATGCTCTACATCATCCATGCACTGGCCAGTAATAGTTTACCATGTCTCTTAATTTAATCTTCCGTGAAATCTTAACTATCTCACTTTTAATTTATATTAGCTTAATCACTTAAATAATCTAGAGGGAATTACTGTAAAGTTCCATATAAAAGAATTAATATCAGAAAGGTCTCATTGACAACTCAAATAACTACCATTACAACTCAAGTTACTTACATTGACAACTTCTTGGGACCTTTCTAATATTAATTTTTTTGTATGAGACTTTATAATAATTCCCTCATCATTTAACTCAACAATTTTTTCCTAAAAACTCGCGCTTTCTCTCCCCTCGCCATCTTCCAATCCCTCTTTTTTCTTTTCCTTTCAGACTCTCTCCTTGTCAACTCTTTTCCTCCATGAAATATCCCTTTCCCATGTGCAACACACAACATAAATTTCAGATCTTGGCTTCAGTAAGATCAATGTTTTTCCTCAGGATTTTAGATCTGAAATGAGAACCTTCTTTCCAAAAAAGAAAAAGATCTGAATAATAACTAATCAGATTTCAAGAACCTGAAAGAGGGAAAATGTAGGAATTTTCCAAGCGGAGTGAAGCAAACTTGAGGGTAGAACGCAGAAAAGTGACGGTGGGGCGGTGAAGAGTATCCGTACAGTGTGAGATGAGAGAGGGGGGGGGGGTGAAGCGTGAAGAAAGATATCTCTTGCGCAGAGACAACAATGAATAGAAAGACAACGAGGACAAAAAAGATAAAGAGTGAGATGATTGACATGAAAGGAGAAAAAGGTACACAAATATCTGAATTAAATTAGCATATTAAATTTATATAATATAAAAGTTACAAAAATATTGTAAAAAAATTAAACCAAATTATTTAATTATAAAAAAATATTCTAAAATATTTATGTATGACATTATATAAATATAATATATATTAAATCTTATTATCATTTTTATTTTTTTTCCAAAAATTAACTATTCATATATAAGTATGTATTATTTAATGAGATTGATGTTCTTTTAAATTATTTTTTATTTAAATTTATTTCTCAAACATTTATATAAATAAGTTTTCTTTCTTCACAAAAAAATCACCTCTATTATTTACAATTCAAATATAAATAATATATCATCGTCTAACATCGATCCAAAATTACTTTTTAAGAAGCAATTTTACTTAAAACTAACTGCTGCTTATACAAACAGCCGTGTGTTGGTATTTTGACTAACCAGTGCTTAATCACACCTGATTTTATTAATAGAGATTTCAACTTTATTTTATTTTTTATTATCATTATTTGTTTGCCATATAGAGATTTCAATTTTAATTTGTTGGATGACGGAAGTCTCCTTTTGATTTTCTTCTTTTCTTGAAAGTTGAGGAAGAGTAAAAGCAATTAATAAAAGCTGAATGGATTGGGTTGACTTAAATAATTAGATATCTTCAGATGAAGTCAACTTTTCAAGTCTTCCTTCTACTGTTATTCTTTTGTTGATGAATTATTGAGCAACTTTATCCAAAAAAAAAATCTTAAGCAATATATGGGTTCTTCTCTTCTAAAGAACAAGAACTCCTATATGAAACAAATCATTCTTTTTCTAAATTTGATTTGGAGGAAAAGAAATCAAGCAATTAGTCAATCTGCATCTTCTATGGTAAAGGAATTTTCTGACATTTCTCATTACTTAAATCCAATTCCTCTATTATATTTCATCTTTTTATTAATTTATGCATTGTTTCTATTAAGAAAAGTCACTTTTAATCAAACACAAGGGAAGTTATTTTCATCTCCATTATTCCTTATTCATGAATTTACAGAAATAGTAAATACACAACTAGCTGTATAGCTCATAAGATTTGAATAAAGAAATTTATGTGTGTGTAACTGACAATCTGCATTGGTACTGAAATTTATTATTCAACAGTCATGGCAGGTGGTAGGGACAACCAAAATTAAAGAAGAGCATGGTACTGAAAAGGGGTTAGAATGATGGGTGCTTTATTCAACAAGCATGGCACGTGGCAGGGACATATTTCAAAATAATTTTGTGATCAGAAATAGTTTTAATTTTAGTAATTTGTTTTCGTTTATACTTCTTAAATGCAATTTGTTTTCTCACAAAATGTAAGATGACCAAAAAAAGGTACAAAAATCAAAAGGTCAGAAGTAACCATGCATAGAGCATAATCAAAAGTGAAATTTAATTAATAAATGATATAAAGAAATTAGATCACTTTAAATACCTCAGAAATGACATGCGATTGATCAGTTTGGAAGCAAAGAAATTGCACACAAAGCTGCAAAAATGGAGAAACTTGATTACTTATTTAGTTTATTTTGTGATATTTAATGGAAAAAATGAAATTACGAATTTGAGATAAATTAAAAATGCTTGCTTTTCAAGCACCTGACAGGAAAATATCATGTTTATACGCAATATTTATCTCTCCTCGCTCTTCCTTTCAAGGACCAATTTGATAAACTAATTATCAACACTAATTTAATTCTCTTAATTTTTCTACTAAATTTGCTTTGTTTGAGTAAAAAATGTTCAATTTGTGACTAAATTGCTCCTAGAAAACTGGTTTACTATTGGAGAGATTCTTGGGTGCACCAGTGAACACCACTTCACTTAATTTAATCTTATGTGTAGTCTTAGCTGCCACATTTTTCCTATGCTTTCTCTCCACTCACCATCTTCCAATCTCTCTCTCTCTTTTTCTTTCAAACTCTCCCCTCCATGAAATATCTCCATTTATCCTACATAGATTTCATCCATACTAAAGGGATGGAGGGTGATATCACTTTCCTATGTGCAACACAAAACGTACATTTCAGTTTCCAGATCTTGGATTCAGTAAGATCAATGTTATGACTCAAGATTTTACATCTGAAATAAGAACCTTCTTTCCAAAAAAGGAAAAAAAAAAGATCAGAACAAGAACTAACCAAATTCAAGAACTTGAAAGAGGGAAAATGTAGGAATCTTCCAAGCGGCGAGAAGCAAAGTTGAGGGTACGACGCCGGGAAGTGACGGTGGGAGGAGTTGGACGGTGAAGAGCAGCCATGGAGTGGAAGATGAGAGAGAGGAGGAATAAAGTGGTGAGGCAGGTGAAGCGTGAAGAAAGATGCTTCTTCACACAGAAAAAACAATGAATAAAAAGACATGAGGAGAGAGAGAAGATGATGTGGAAGATGATTGACATGAAAGCAGATAGAAAGTTGCTGAATTGAATTAGGATATTAAATTAATATAAATTAAAAGTGTTAAATTAAGTGATATGAGAATTTTTTATTGTTCAGTGCATGGATGACATAATGCATCCAAGAATTTTTCTACTCTAGTAGTTATTACATTATATGTCTATTTTAATTATTTCGCACATATTAAGCATTGTTTGTTAAGGGGGGAAAACATTTCTTTTGCTTTTCAAGAAAACGAAAAAGTTTTTGTTTGGCCTAATTAATACTCCCTTTAGTCATTCTTACAATCAACAACAACCTAAATTATATAAAATGAATTAACGATTAAAATTAGGTACAAATAATAAATATATAAAAAAATATTTTTATTTACAAAAATTATGAGTAAAAGAAAGAAATGGATATAAAAAAAGATAAGAGAAAATGAATAAGAAAAATGATAATAATGATATGTAATCAGGTAAACGCAACATTGAAAAATGTGTATTAAACCTTTTTTTTTGTACAAAATAAAACTGTTATTTATTTATAGAAATATAAAACTAAAATGAGAGAAAATATTATTTATAAATACAAAATTGCGAATACTTTAGCCAAAACATCATCTGCCACCCTAATGTATCAACACCGTTTGTTTTTTAGTACATGTTTAGCTTCTTTTCAGAAATGTTTTTAGAAGCACTTTTACATAAGTTGAGACAAAACTACTTACCTTGGATAGCATACAATTACTTTTTAAAAGTTATTCCTATAACGCTTCAAGGTATTTATTGACTTTTGTATCGAATAAGTTAAATCTAAGAAAAAGAAAATGTACTAGATTTACTAAAATTGTATAAAACGAAATTTCTGATGGCTGCACTGCAAGGATTATGAGAGAGTACTCAAAGATGAAGTTAAAGAATAAATATGATTCCCTAAGAAATGAATGATAATTGTGGGATAGGCTGCTTTGTGAGACTAGCGTGGGATGAGATGGGATATTTGGTATCTATAATTATAATAGTATCTTTCATTTTCTAAGATTCCATTTTTAATTATACATACAAACCTTAGTTAAAATTATGAGTTATATAGGCTATGTTACAAAAAATAAGTTGCTTTCAATTTTCCATTTTTACCTAGCACAAAATTTAATTATTTGTTAGAATACATATTTTAATCAAAAAATTCTTCTTTAAAATAATGACTAATTACAAATGATTTTAATCACTCAAATTTATTAATTCATATATTTTAAAACTATTTTATCATGTTATAGAATTGACAATGATATAATTTTATTTTTCTTAGATAAATTTAATTTAAATATTTATGATAAAATGTATTCACATTTTCTTCTTCAATAATATATTGATCTTACATATGCATATATGTTATTTACACTAAAAACAAAAATATAAATTAGATTTTGTTTTTTATATTATTATTACATTACTTTATGTCCTTATTTATAAATTCATATAAAAACTATTCTGATAACAACCATTTAAACACTTTCATTTTCTAAAAATCATTTTTTACATAAAATTTATTCTACTGAAAATCTATTATTTGAAATCACTTTTATGTCTTTTTTTTTCAGAAATTATTCTCCAAAAATTAATTCAAACACTCCCCCAAAAACCTCACAAGTATAGGATTTTGACTTTACTATAGTTACTGCATATATTTTATGGCACCCACATGAGAACCTGTTGTATACATGCCGACTGGATAATCAGTGGTAAAAGTAACGTTCACGTGGAAGACTTTTGAAAAAAAAATTTTTGAGTAAAAGTTAAATAATATGATGTAATTTATGTTTATATAGGACGGGGGAAGGAGAAAGGGAGAAGGGATAGGAAGAGATGAGAAAGAGAGATAATAGAGAAGAGAGAACAACAAGAAGAAAGAAGAAACTAGATGATAAGAGGTTGAGAAAAACTCAAACGAAAAAGAAAATCAATATTATTCAAATTATAAAACGTATAGAGTAAATAAGTTAATATGCTATTTATAAACAATAAGCTAACTCTAGAAATTAATGATAGAAAATTTTAGAAACCTAGAGTTAAATGCCAAAATCAAAATTAATGATAAAAGATAACGATCACTCAATATTAAATTTCAAATATTCTCTAATAATGATAAATATCCTAAATGTTAAATGGTCAAATTCACCCCGGAAGTTTCCACTCAGCGGCATTGAGTATCCGGAATTTTTTTTTGGCTCAATTTTGCCCCAGAAGTTTGCAAAACGTATCAGTTTTGCCTTGACCGTTAGTCAACGTTAATTTTGACCATTAACTCACACGTGGCGCTCCATATTTAGTGCTACGTGGCAATAAGAGGTTTATTAGAGTGTCACGTGTCAGTTAACGATCAAAGTTAACATTGACTAACGGTCAAGGTAAAATTGAGCCAAAAAAAACTTCCGGATACCCAACACTCCTAAATGGAAACTTCCGGAACGAATTTGGACCTTAACCCTAAATTAAATGCCAAAATCAGTCATTGTTTCATATCCATCAACTTTGATTAAGCACAATCCAAAATGCTTTATCAGAACCCCCCCCCCCCACAACACACACACACATCTTCTGAGTAAATGAAGTCATCAATACGGGGTCACGTGGTTTGAAATCGCCCAAGTGTTGGTATTTTCAATAACTAGTGCTTAATCACACGTGATTGCGTGTGATTTATAATTTAAGTTTTTTTTAATTATGATTGGGTGCGATTGACTTACTTGGAAATCAATTTCTTCTCTTATTTTTATATTATTATCCCACGTTGTCAGTATTGCTCAAGAGTCACGCTGAATCGCAGGCATATCAAATGAAATGCAATCAATGCGTAGCGTTGCGGGGACAACCAAAATTAAAGAGCATGGTCTGCTCTTTACCTAGCTCTTGAAAACTGCGTAAGAGTAGCGATTGATTTCCTTATGCAAAATGCATTCTCACTTGAGAATGCATTCTAGGGCCTCTAAAATGGTTCCCAAACAGACACCTAAATTTTAAGGTTTTTTTATCCGTACGCTATAAACAGTAACCTTAATTATTCAGATGCTACACGACCAAAAATATTTACCTGTATGCTATACTAAAATCGGGGTGCAGGAGGGCGAGAAAGCATTAACAAAAAAATCGCCCACGACATGGGCGAGTTTGGGGGGGATGATGAGTAGAATTCATCCACTTAGTGGACGAGTAGTATACTCATCATTGTCAGGCCCCAATGCTGGACGTGAACTCGCCCAGCACTTGGGCGAGTTCACGTGGGGTCCACCCATGTGGACCCACGTGAACTCGCCCAAGTAATGGGCGAGTTCTGTGATTTGGGCCCAATTTGGCTGGATTTGGGCTTAAAACTCGCCCTGGAGTTGGGCGAGTTTGATGAAATTCATTCTCGCCCTCACCTTAGGCGATTTTAGTGCAGCATCTCGGTAATTTCTTCTCAAAATGTAGCATTTCAGTAAATAAATTTACTGTTTATAGGATACGAAGAAAAAATCCAAATTTTAATAAAGAAGTTTGTGCGTATGTATGTGTCTATATATAACTGAATTTGCATTGGGATATTTATCATTCAACGAGCATGGCACGTGGTGGGGACGTATTTGATTGTCATAATTAGGGCCTGTGTTTTTTTTGTGTCTTTTGCCAGCAACTCTCTGGCTCGTTCCTGCTTCTGGTCTATTAAAGTCTCCGACTGTAATTGATTGAATAATTAAGAGGAGGGGGTGGGACAACACTACTGTGATAGAAAATATCGGGCCTGTTTGGATTTATATGAGATGAGAGGGTTTATGCACTATCTGGTAACTGAAGGTTAGGAAGTAGAATTAAAAATGAACTTATTTGATGTATGGAAACCAGTTCCATAAAAACGGTGGAATTGAGTTCCAAACTTTACCCTGAAATTATATTGATACTCATAATTATAAATGTTATACTTGTAATTTTTTTATTGGTAATTGCATTTTATTAAATATTATATTTACAAACATTATAATACTTATAATTATACTGTTATTATAATTTTATATATACTTTATTTTGAAAATATTATTTGATAATATTTTATCATTATAAATACATTTTGATCGCTGAATATTTACAGAACCATTGTGATATTTTTAAAAAAGTTTGAGAATCTGAATTAAACATGGAAATTCAATTTATCATGATAGCTAAATACTTTTTTGCCTAAATATAGGATTTTCAATTTATGGTTACCCAAGTTTTTTTTTCCATAGAACCTATTTGATGTTTTTGTTAAAAAAAACCTATGGAAATCTAAATGAGACGTGAAAGTTCGACATAGTTGTTAACAGTTCAAGCAAGAGCATGTTTGGCAACCACTGAAAAGTACTTTCACACAAGTTAAGACAAAACTCTCTCACATAATGTAATCACTTTTCAAAAGTTGTTCCCAAACATACCCAAAAATCTAGACTCCTTTGATGTATACAATTGGAGTTATACTATTCTCTCCATAAGAAAATATGATTGATTTCAAGAAAACCTATATATATATATACATATATCTTAAAATGATGAGTGTGTGAATAAGGGAGAGGAGAGTGTTCTTTGTGTGGCGGCGTGGTCCTAAAGGAGGGAGCTTTTGAAGAGGTTGGGGAATTAATAGGCATGTTTAGATTAACAATAAAAAACTACTTTTTTAACTGATTTACAATCTATAAAATAAATATATGATATCATTTTTATAAATCAATATATAAAGACATTGTGTTGTGGAGCACAAAAGAGGAGATAGAAATGGCAGAGCTCATGGCAGCGATAAGTACTGCAGTGCTCATAGCTACAACTTTTGGAAAAAAAAAATACTTCATATAATTTTAAATATAAAACTTCGTTTGCAGTGTAATTTGTATTATTAAATGAAGACTTGTATTTAAAAATAGAGTTAAGGGAATAATAGTTGATTGAATGAGCTTAGGTATTTATCATTATATTTGAACCATCCATATTACATAAAAATGAAAAAAGTTTATATACTCATTGCAATGATAAATACTACAGTGAATTAATAAGACGCTCCAAATTTTGGTGGGGACATATTTCAAAATGATTTTGTGATCAGAAATAGTTTTAATTTTAGTAACTTGTTTTTGTTGATAGTTCTTCAATGAAATTTGTTTTCCCACAAAGTAAGATAACCAAAAAAAAAAAAACAGTACAAAATCAAAGGATCAGAAATAACCATAGAGCATAATCAAAAGTTGGAATTTAATTAATAAATTATATAAAGAAATTAGATCACTTTAAATACCTCAGAAATGGCATGCGATTGATCGGTTTGGAAGCAAAGAAATTGCACACAAAGCTGCAAAAATGGAGAAACTTGGTTACTTATTTAGTTTATTTTGTGATATTTAATTGAAAAAAATGAAATTACGAATTTGAGATGAAGTAAAAATGCTTGCTTTTCAAGCACCTGAGAGGAAAATATCATGTTTATACCCAATATTTATCTCTTCGCTCTTCCTTTCAAGGACCAATTTGATAAACTAATTATCAACACTAAATTAAATCTCAGTTTTTCTACTGAAGTTGCCTTGTTTGAGTAGAAATTGATCAATTTGTGATTAACCACTCTTCAAAAATATTTTTACACAAATCGAAATAAAACTCTATCATATAGTAAAATCATTTTTCAGAAACTGCTTTTAAACATGTTCTAAATTATTCCTCGAAAAATGATCTGGTGTTGGAGAAATTCTTGGGCGTACCAGTGAACACCACATGATGCACTGGACAATAAAAGCTTGCCACATCACTCAAATTAATCTTATGTGTAGCTGTCACATTTTTTAATTTATATTAGTTTAATTATTTAAATAATTTAACAGTTTCTTTATATGCTCTCTCTCCCCTCACCATCTTCCAATCTCTCCTTTTTTTTTTTTCTTTCAAGTTTCAACCTCTCGTTGTTAACTCTTCCCTCCATGAAATATCTCCACTTATCCTACATAGATTTCGTCCATAATAAAGGGATGGAGGGTGCTATCACTTTCCTATGCGCAACACAAAACCGTACATTTCAGTTTTCAGATGTTGGATTCAGTAAGATCAATGTTATTCCTCAAGATTTTACATCTGAAATGAGAAACTTCTTTCCCAAAAAAAAAAAAAGATCTGAATAAGAACTAACCAGATTCAAGAAACTGAAAGCGGGAAAATGTAGAAATCTTCGGAGCGGAGTGAAGCAAACTTGAGAGTAGGACGGAGGAAAGTGACGGTGGGAGGATTTGGACGGTGAAGAGTAGACATGAAGTGGGAGATGAGAGAGGAGGAACAAAGAGGTGGTGAGGGAGATGAAGCGCGAAGAAAGTGCTTTTGGTGCAGAGAAACAACAATGAATAAAAAGACAGAGAGAGAGAGAGATGAAGAGGGAGATGATTGACATGAAAGGAGAAAAAATATCTAAGAAAAGTTGTTGAATTAAATTAGGAAATTAAATTTATATAAATTGAAAGAGCCGACTGATAAACATACACATAAGATTAAACTAAGTGATAAGGAAATTTTTCTACGTAATAAAAATACAAAGAAGTTTTTTTTGAACAAAGCATTGATCATACCAAAATTGTTGAGAGGAAATTTTGAATATAAAAGTTTTAAAATGGAATATTTTAAATTATACCATTAAAATTTTAATATTGACTGTCATCTCTTCAATAAAAAAGATTAATCAATTTAACCAATTTTTTAACAACAAAGTTCAAAATGCTCAATTTTAAAATTTTTTTCTAACTTCCTATGACCACTATTCTTTCGATAAAAAACTTTGACATTATTTTTATTCCTTAACCGAATTTTTAATTGGTGGATGACATGGTGCATCCTAGAATTTCTCTACTATGGTACTTATTATATTATATGTCCATTTTAATTATTTCTCACATATTAAGAATTATTTATTTTAGATATTTCTAGAATTCAAATCCTTCTCTGATATTTTAGAAATTCAGATTTTTATTTTCCAGACTTAAATTTATCTTTTAGTTTCAATTTTTTTAAAGGGTACCTATAATAAAATTAACATTGAGTAGCATCAAATATCCTAAAAATCAATTAATTAATAAAATGATAAAAATTATGATTATTTTACTCTTAATTAGTTCTAATTTTAGGTAATTACCTTTAATAATAATTAATGCAATTAAATTTAATAAAGGTTCAAGAATAGCACTAGAAATCTCCTACAAATTCACTTGATAAATTATTATTAATTCACCCTACTTCTCCAATTTTTTAAAATCCAACTAAACAAATTTCGACCCTTTTCTCTCCATCCAAATCCTTCATACAAACAGTCCCTTATATTTTGTACGGGGTCGTAGTGGGTATTAGGCACGTAATATTAAAGCAAGTAGAGCTGTTTGTCATCATTATTGTGAGTGGGATATCAAAGGAAGAATTCTACGTTACTTCAAAATGTGGACTCCAATTTGGCCCAAAAAAAAATGTGGAGTCCAGTAATATAAATAATAACTAATAATTGTACCAAAAAAAAAAAATAATAACTAATAATATTATATTAGTAAATGAGTTAAGATGATGAGTATATTCTTATACACACAACAATAATCTATTAAAAACAGCGGTTCAATAATTGATGGGTCAGATTGAAGTTAAATTGAAATCAAACCATCTACATTTAAAATAATATAATTTAATAGATTGTATTTTATTTTAAAAAGTTAATAGGTAAAACTTAGAATATTATTTTATTTTACCCATATTTTAAATTTTTAGAGTTTAATTAAATATTAGTGATAAAAACAGTTGAGATAAAATGAATTAATTTGATTTTATGTTCTTATAAATAAATTTGTTTTAATAAAAAATAGAGAATTAAATACTAATTTTGTTACCATATTTTTTTAAAAAAATTAACAAATTATATCATTCCACTCTTATTCTATTTTTACAGTATTTCTAATTTTTAAATTTTTTATTTTAAAAAAAAGAGGAAAATCAATTAACCCATGATTCAACCGATTTGAACGAGTTGAATAAGTCAATCCGTTTCATCGGTCTTTTTTTTTTTTTTTTGATAGTAAGAGAGACACTCAGGCACTAATCACCTGACCCTATAAGATAATGAACATTTTGAAAATCCATCAACAAAAAACGTTCCACATTCTCCGGAGGAGCATCCATTATCAGCAAGTCGACTGCCATCTGCTAAGCTTCTCTTGCTAAAGCATCTGCGACCATGTTAGACTCTCGATCACACTGTACCAATTCAACCTCCCAATCTCAACCTAGCATCGCCTGAATCTCAACAAAGACACTATAATCTGGATGGTTTGACATTTTCGATAATCGGATAAGATGGAGAACTTCACCACAATCACTTTCCAAGATGACCCGTCTAAATCCTCCTTCCCATGCAAGTTTAAGGCCCCATAAGACACCCCACGCTTCGGCAGAAATGACAGATCCCATCCCAACTCGATACATGAATCCCTGTATAAATGTCCCATCATGGTCCCTGATAAGACCCCCACAAGTATATGAACCCGAATCCTCCCTTCTGGATCCATCAGTGTTAATCTTCACTAGACCAGAGGATGGAGGTATCCATCTTGTATTAATTTGGTTTGTGATAAGTGTTTGTAAAGGATTCGAAGAACTCCAAGATAGGCAAGCACGCGTTCGAGCAATAATCGATGAGTCACTCCACGTATGGTGTTGAAAGATTCTATCATTTCTAGCTAGCCAGATATGGCGACAAAGCATCGTGAACCAAAGGCGAAATTCATATCCTTGGACCAGCTCTCGTTGTGCAATACACCAAGACAACCATTCATTGAGATTAGGTTCACCGAAGAATTTAGTAAGCCATTTTCCAGATATGACACGCATCCACAAAGCATACGTCACAGGACAATCACGAAGAATATGGAGCATAGATTCCTGATCTCCCATGCAAATCTCACAAACTCCATAAGAGTGCAAACCACGCTGAAACCTTGCCAGATTGGTGAATAGCCGACCATGAACGCAGAGCCATAGGAACATATGATAGCGTTGAGGAACACGTAACTTCCAAATGGATCTCCAACAACCCCGACGATGTGATTGCGATGGATTTGCAACACGTTTATAAGCAGATTTCATAGAGAAACTCCCGTCATTAGACCAACGCCACACCGGGGAATCATCTTCATTAGAGAGTGAAATGCGTACACGTCTGATCGTAGCGAGGACATTACCTGGTAGCAGATGAGCAAACTTTTGCCAATCCCATTGCCCAGAAGCTGTAATACAATCGGCTACCTTCCATTCCATAGCATCATCTGGAATAGGTTGAGTCACTAAATTCTCTAACCTATCCCCATGTGGCACCCACACATCTCTCCAAAAAGATGTACTCAAACCATTATTAATGCACCATGCCAAACTATCTAGCACAACATCCCAATTATTCCTAATGCCTCGCCAGGTAGTAGACTCTAGATAACGCTTTTGAACCTTAGGAATAAGATCAGGGCCTGCTTTGTATTTCTCACGCAGGAATTTAACCCAAAGTGAATCCCTTTTAACAATTAGAGCCCATCCAAGCTTAGTCATGAAAGCTCTATTCTGATACCTTGCTTGACGGAGGCCTAATCCTCCTCCGTCCTTGCTATTACACACCATCTCCCAAGAAACTAAATGAGGCCTGCGTTTAAAAGGACAACTACCCCAGATAAAATCTCGACAACGCTTATCAATTTCATCACAGGTTCCTAACGGTAGAGGAACTGTCTGCATGGCATAAGAAGGCATGGCTGATACCACTGAGGAAACCAAAGTGTGTCTTGCTGCCATAGATAACATATTCGGCTTCCACCCAGCCAAACGAGCATTCATCTTGTCCAGAATATATTTGTAAGTAGACTTCGAAATTCGTTCATGTAAAATAGGCATGCCAAGGTATTTCCCCAAATCCTCAGTCGAAGTAAATTGTAAAAAGTCCCTAATTACTCTGCGCCTGCCCTGACTGACATTCTTAGAGAAAAAAATTCGTGATTTATATGCATTGACTTTCTGCCCTGAGATATCGCAAAAGTCATCTAATACCGCTTTGATCACAGCTGCTTGATCCATATCTGCTTTTGCAAACAAAATAAGATCATCAGCAAAGAAAACATGAGATATAATTGTACCTTCGATAAACACAATACTGGCACTCCCTTCGAGTTCCTTTTTTTAGATATTTCGTTTGTATTTGTACCCCATGTTTTTCTTGGAGGACGTGTCCGTATAATTTTAAGGAGTGTTATATTTTAATATGCCTTTTATAATAAATAATATAAGTCTTTTCTATGAAAATAACTTCATTCAAAATATAAGTTACTTATAAAATAATTAATGCTCAATTTTCAGTTTTGTCCCTACAATGAATATCTGTTTCTGATTTTGATAATAATGCTAAAAACTTGTTGGCGTCAGGGTGGGAGCGATAGAAAATAAATATTTTATATGTTAAAAATCGTAGATAAAATAGAAAAAAATCCCGTTTGTAAATTAATTAGATAATAAAATATGTTTAGTTTCATGTAAAAATTCAATTGCATATATGAAAATTCAGTTGATACATAAAAATTTATTTACACGTAACTTGAAAAATCAATTAAAAATTGTGAAATAGATAACTCACGTAGATATTTTTGTTTCTCTTTCTGAATTTTCTTTTCTTCTCTTGTGTCTCCTCTTTACCCGAGTCTTTTTTCCCTTGCATCTCTATTTTCTTGACTTTTTTTGCTCTTCTTCCATATTTAATATTTAAAGTTTTGAAATAATAATTCAAAATTCCTACACTCTCAACTATTTATTTTAACTTAAATCTAGATGTTTTTCTCAACTGAACAACTCAATAGAAGCACAAATTAATTCCAATTTAAAGTTTAGGGCTTCAATATGCAATTGTTAACTTACAAGTCTTTAATTCATTCAACACTCTGAATTGATTAAAACCTCAAAAATACCTCCAATAACTTTAACAAATGATTTAACTCATATTTAATAGGTGAAAACACTTTATGGAGAATAAACAATTAACTTTTTAAATTAAATATTTATTTTAAATTATTACGATAGACAAAACAAGAAAAATCAACCATTAATATCCCTCGGCCTTTCAGTAAATGGCTATTGCCAAAACTCAATCTTTATTTCTCATCTCAATTCTAAAATTTCTTTTAATCAGTATGATATTATTACTATTTGAAACAGAAAATGATTTAGAACAACTTAAAAAAAAATTAATTAAATAAGGATAATTTTGGTTACTAAGATAATTCCAAAACAAAACCTAGATTTGAAATACGATTTGAGACACGAGAGCTTGAGTATTGAAATATAAAATATTAACATATGTCCCAACACAGCATTCGTACTTGAACAAGAAATAAATAACATCCATGATCCATTGAAAAAAGTCAACATACGAAGTATTTTGGTGTTTGGATTAACTTTTTTTAAAAAAACATAATTTTATACAATCTAAAGTAAATATGTGAAATAAGTTTAATTACAGTTTGTATAAAAATATTTTTTTAATTAAATCTAGATGTTTTTAAAACAATGCAAACTCTTCACTAAATCCATCCCTATACAGTATACTCATCAATATTCCTTAAAAAACTCTTAAAATAATATCGCTCTTCAGGAAAACTTTATAAGCAAAATTTAACTTTGACAGGGGAAACAATAGCCATTGCATTTTCACCAGCAGTAGTAACAGTAAGAACACCTCAAATTGTTCAAAGGATGCGAATTCACCACAAATGAAGACGACCGACACTTACAAAAAAAGACAACTGACATCATGTGGCCCCACCAGTCTGCAATCATGACATGTTATCCAAAACCTGACCAGGCGAGGGGGGATGTAACAATGAGACACCGCCTCGGGCAAAGTAGAAGGAAGAACAGGTACACTGCAATTATAGAGATGTTGCTGTGCAGATATGGCCTACCCCCAAATTAGTTTGGCCGGAGAAGTTCTCATCCTCAATTATTCAATTATTGACAATCGATCTGTTCTTGAGTTGGTCAAGAAACTTGAAAAAAAAAAAAACAAAATTGGGAATTACAAAAGATTATTAATAAGTTTTTTTGACAAACACTTAAAAAGCACTTTTGTGTAAGTCGGGACAAAACTTTTCTCACATACTTACCTTGAATTGCATAAAATCACTTAAAAAAGTTATTCCCAAACATATCATAAGTCTATTGATTAGGTATTGTAAAGTCTAAAATCCTACTGTGTAGGTGTTGATGTGGCCAAATTTTGATAGCGCAATTTCCCTATGTGACCATGCAATTAATTATTGGTCACCGTGATTCTGTACTAAGTGAATCAGTGAATTGCGTGTCTAAACTTATTGTGCATATTCATTAAGCAACCAAATTAGAGAATTACGTGTAAACTTATTGTGTGTGTGTGTGTAGATACTCCTTTAATAAATCCAATGACAAATAGATTTCCTTTCTTTAAAGTTTGATTGTTAATAATTAATTACAGTAAAAAGTTGAAATTGTTTATTCTGGATGAGCACGATTGTTCACAATAGCCTTCTAAGATTGACATCCCTTGACTCATCTGACCGTGAGAAATAGGAGGAAATATAACCGTCAAGTAAAGAGAGGAACATAAGATGCCGCCTAATGATCAACTTGGCTTGCCAAGACTAAGAGAGTTAAAAAATAATAATAATTAAAAGAATCCCAAAATTTCAAATACTTGTCCCTTGAGGAAAGGGGAAAAAAATCGTAAGGTTGCTTTCTTGGCTTGACTTGTAAAATTTGGTCTAAAGGAATGTGAAATGGACAACAGCCTCGTCGGGAAGCGAGAAGATAAGGGACATTGACTTGTAAAATTTGGTCTAAAGCGAGAAGATAAGATATGTAGGGATATGGTGGCCCAAACGCGTAATGATGACAATTAAGTGGGAAGGCATAATTTGTTCAGATCTCATCGTCATTTATTGACAATTATAAAGGATAATACTGAGTCTTTTGATTGACAGTAAATAATGTTATAAGATAATTAAAGTTAAATACCTTTCAAGTGCAGCTTTCACTGTGTGATTATCCAATTAATCATTAGCCACCTCGCTTGCTGTGCTATGTAAATTAGTGAATTACATGAATAAACATATATTACTGTAGTTCTACATGGTTCTTCACACATATTTGCTTGCAAGATATATATATATATATATTAAAATACATTTTTTTTGGCCAAATATTAAAATACATTTTACTTCACTAAATTTGAATACATAAAATAAAGATAAAATTCACAATAATAAAACTAAGGTATAGACAATCTATAAAAGCATATGGATACATCAATTTCAAGATATCTTATAACCTCAAATCATAAAAGCAACAACAGCAATATACAAATTTAATATTTAAAATTTTGAGATAATTATTCAAAATTATAGGATCTGAGATGATTAAGGTTTAAAAAACTGGACCGGGTATTGAATTGGGTGAGATAGTGGTTCAAGGGTTGATGGTTCAGATCGTGGTCAAACCGGAATCAAACAGGCTATATTAAAATAATATAATTTAGTAAACTGTATTTTATTTTAAAAAATTAATAGCTAAAACCTAGAATATTATTTTATTTTACCCATATTTTAAATTTCTAGAGTTTAATTAAATATCAGTAATAAAAATAATTGGGATAAAATGAATTAATTTTATTTTATGTCATTATGTGAAAATTTGTTTAAATAGAAAACAAAAAAAATTTAAAGTTAGTTTTGTTACCATGTTTTTTTAAAAAAATTTAATGAATCATATTATTCCATTCTGATTCCATTTTTAAGTGTTTCTAACTTTTAATTTTTTTTAAATAATTTTTTCTTTTAAAGCAAGAGTCAAACAAGTCAAACCGTCAGTCCAATGATTTAGCGGTTTGACTGATTTGACACTGGTTTGATTGGTTTGAACCAATCATTGGTTTAACTACTCAATCAGATCGGATTAATGACAGGTTCACTGATTTACGTTCTGAACCGACCCATTCGGTGTAGTTTTTTGAACATTGAAGATGATTGTTCACGCCTGCCGGTGAGAGGAGAGGGGGGCGGCTGTCAGTGTTTCCCCTTATTTTCTTGAATGATGTGTATTTAAACCGTTCCCGGCCCTCACGTCCTTGCTTACCCCCAACACATTCTCTCTCTTTTGTATTAAAGGGCCCTGCATCTTTTTATATATATATATATATATATATTTTTAACTTTCATCCTTTTCTCTTAAAAATTATTTTTTATTCTTGATTTATAATTTTTTATTCTTAGATCTCACATTTGAAGGTATGATTACCTGATAACATTTATCGTAAAATATTACTTTTAAATGATAATTATATTCTCTATATGATGATTATTTCTTTATGATAGTTATAAATGTTGTTAAAAAAACCATAATACCATGTTATCATTAAAAACAAAAATTGAAAACATATATGTGTGTATCGATTTTTTAATTACAAATTCCTAAATACTCTTCACTCTAATGTTAAAATCTATGCTTTGTTGAATTATTGGGATCTCAACTTTTAATTTTTCAGTTGACTTTAAACAACATTGAAAGTATGTTTTTATAATTTCCTTTTTAATCATAACTTTTGAATTGTTATTTTTGTTTTGATTTTTTGCAAAAAAATTTGCAATGAAAGGTTTATACAAAAAATTTGTTTTGAATGAGAATTTGTAGATTGCTATGTTATTTTGAATTTTCTTTCTATTTTTTAAACTTCAGGTCACTATTTTTAAATTTTATAAATTAAAATTTAAATCAGGATAAATTATAGAGATTAAAAAGTAGATTTACCCTTAAAAGCAATTAATAAGACATGCTGGATTGATTAACAAAATGACGCGCTAAGAAGTTGGTATGTAATTGACACTAGTGTGTGTGACTGAGAATCTGCATTGGGATATTTATCATTCAAGAGTGTTCTGCGCGCGATGCGCGAGCTCCTAAAGGAGGAGGGAGCTTTTGAAGAAGTTGGGTAATTAATGGGCATGCTTTTTTTCCCCAACAATTAATAGATGCAATGTATAAATTACATTTTCAATGTAATTTATAATTTATGAGATAAATTTACGATATAAATTTTATTTTAATTTGTATGAAGATACTTTTGTCACGATACAGTAAATAGAATCAACATTGAAAGAAAGACATTGTGTTGTGCAGCAAAAAAGAGGAGATAGAAATGGCAGTGCAAGTGATAAGTACTGCAGTGCCCCCGTAGCTACAATTTTTGGGGAAAAAATTACTTCATCTGATTTTGCATACTATACTCTG
>QFDD01002483.1:0-25964 GCA_006871305.1 Vachellia collinsii | reverse complement strand
GTAAGACGCCATTGCAACCTCGCATGCCTTAAAGCCATAATCCAAGCTAGGGTTTCTTGAAGCAGAGAGATTCGATGGCAAGCCATTGTTGTACATGTCGTTTACAAGTTCAGTGAACTGAGCAAATACAAGCTTGCCTATGGAAGCTACAGCTAAACGCGTGTTGTCCATTGAAACTCCAATAGGTGTTCCCTGGAAATTTCCTCCATGTAAAGCTTTGTTACTTGAAACGTCAATTAAAGGATTGTCGTTCACAGAGTTTATCTCCCTCTCAATGGACTTTGTGCAATATCTGATGACTTCAATCTGTGGCCCAAGCCATTGAGGAGAAGTTATAAGAGCATATCGTTCTTTCTTCGGCTTTTGTGACCTCAGAGATAGGTTCCTCACGTAAGAGCTACCATCTAAAATGTGTTCCATTATTGCAGCAGCTTCAATCTGACCAGGATGGTGCTTAAGATTGTGAATCATATGGTGGGTGAATTCTGGTTTCCCAAGCATTACTTCAGCAAAAATGGCGGATGTGACTTGCGACAATAAAGCTAAAATGTTTGCTTCAAAAAGAACTACGGAAGCCAATCCAGATCCAACGGCTGTGCCATTCACCAGAGCAAGCCCTTCCTTTGGCTGCAATTGAAAGAACTTGAAACTTTCTTTGTGGGACCCATCATTGTCTGTGCCTTTCTCTTCCCCTGATGATCTTTTGGTATCTATACCTGCATGGGTTAGTAGTAATGTACATGTAGTCAATTGTTGGTAAACAAAATAAAAAAGACAGTCAATTGGTATGTACTCGTTTGTTGCACCAAGCCTAGTATCATGCACAAAAACGCAACTCTACCTGATCATAATTATGACAATATTTTATATTTTTCTTATAAAATATAAATAATCAAATTATGTATATAAAAAATTAGTTAAAATTGATCATTTTTTGAATGAAACTTTTTTTAAAAAACAGCATTATTTATGGAGAAAAAGTGAGTGGTAGAGTGGAAAACCAAATATAATGCAATAACACTAAAAAAATAATTAATCGATCAGGCAATCAAAAATAGAAAATAATACTCATTAAATTAGTGCCTCTTATAAATAAGAACATGTTATGCCTAAAATTTCTCTTATATATAAGATTAGAGGGAATATAAAAATATTCATATATAGCCCAGAATAAAGTAATATATTTAAATAAAAAGGAATTGACCCATGAATAAATAAAACATTCATATATAAATAACCTATAATTAAACAAAACAGGCGTACTGAAGTATAAAAATGACGTACTACTAGTTTTGTAACTCAAAAAGTCAAAATGTTGGCTTAGGCTCATTAAAGAGAGAGAAAACAATGAAATTCAACCGGATAATCTATTCTTTTTTTTTTTTTTTGCCAAACCGGATAATCTATTCAAAACTCTTGCAACATGTACATGAGGACGTATTAGAAGGCTAATAGACCGGTGAATACAAATTAAATTTTAATATAAGTTAAAGTATATCCAATATCTTAAAATAATTTTTTCAAATGTATTCAACAACCTGAGATATTTTCGGGTGCAATTTTATCCCTAATGTAATAAAAATGGATTAATCTTACTCCAATTAACACCCTTCACAGAAGTCCCTTATCTTTGTCTCTAAAAAGGCTCTGCTCTCCTCCCTTCCCCCTCCCACCAAAACCTGCAGGACATAATCTAGAGGAGCCATCCTCACAGAGAGTGAAATTTGCCTGTTTGGGCCCACCCTATAAAGTCCCGTGATGGGCGGCCTTAAATGTGGCAGGCTCATGAATTCAACGGCTAGGCCACTGCAATGGCCTGTACCATCAACTTCGTGTCGTTCTTCCTCTTCTTCATATCTATTTGATTTTTCAGATCTCACAATCGAGCATGAGGACTTTTTGTTCCTCTTCTTCTTCTTCTTCAGAAATTGTTCCTCTTCTTCTCAGATATGTTCAATACTTCATTTCTCACCATTGAGCAAAGAGTTTTTAGTAACTCCTAAGGCCCCCCCCTCCCCCTTTCTCAAATCTAAAGGGATAAAAGAGGGTGCACGAATCCATTTCAATCTGTGCGCATTAGTATTAACCTGTTTATTACAGGCTTAAATGGGTTTTGCACAAGTACAAGTTAGCCCATTTCTATTTAAAAATGAAGGGAGGGACTATATGTTGACCATTGAGCCAATCTATCACACTTGTTGCACTACCTAAAGTATAATATCTTCTTCAAAATATACTTATTGTTACATGCACATATCAAGGGGTAATTTCGATACACATGAGTAATAAGGGTATTTTAGAAAATTCAGCACTCAATTATTATAAATAACTAAGTTAATTAATATTTTGAAATTAGTTATCTATTTCTTATATCATAACCGTAATTGATATGCATGAAAGGTTACGGACCTGTAGGGGTGTCATGGGTGTTGATACCGGCCAGGAGGAAAGCCTGCTGGGGAGTAAGGAACCGTCCAGAAGGTCCAATGGCTTGTGAATTTGGGCGACCAACAAGCAAAGCGAGAATGTAGGAAAGAGGGATGAGGTCGCCGGAAGCTGTGATGGTGCCACGTAGCGGCAGGCAAGGAGTGACGTTGTGGTTGAGCAGTTTGGCGATTGCCTCTAACATCTCAAACCGAATGCCTGAGTAGCCCTGAAGCAGAGTGTTCACTCTCACAAGCATCGCTGCTCTGCTTGCTGGCCTAGGCAGCGTGTGACACGTGTCCTTTCCCTTGTCGAATATTGCACAGTTCAAGAATCTGGGGGGCAAGCACAACAATTGATCGTTATTATATTCTTTTTTTTTTTTTATCAATTTACTAGCACTAATGTTAAATTATGCTTAATATTCCCTCGAAATTGAGTGTTAAATACTCTAAATAGTCTAATTGCCAAACTTGCTTAAGATTATATTACCTAAGTTTACGCAAAATTACGTAAATGCCATTGATGAAAAGGAGTGATCATGACGATTAACAACTTTAATTTTTTTTTAAATGACAGCAATGACTAGGAGGATGACAATCAACTTTGGCAAAATTTCATGCTGAGTATCAATGACAATGGCATTTGAGCAAGAAACAACTTTGACTCTTAAAACGACGACCACTAATTTCGTTGAGGTTAATAAGGTCATTTCAAACCATTTTAAAATGGTCCCTAAAGACTTTATTGGAATCAAACGTTTCAAGTGACCATGTTGGGATTCTCATATTTTGGTGGTCCTCTATTTCTTGTTAATTAAGAAAAAAATCAGAACACATTCATTAAGAGAAAAATTATACAAACTGCCCACCTATTATATGAAATGAAGGCTTAATTATATCCCAAATTTTATGGGAAAATTTGTCTAATTTTTTTAAATAATCAATATCAACATATCAAAAAATTACTATAGAAAATAAAATATATTAATTAATTAACAAATGATACAGACGCAGCTCTTTTCTCTTACATCGTCGTGGGAAAATGCGCCCGGTCAAAGATAAATTATGTAATTTACTTATTATGAGAGGTATATGAAAATTAATACAATAAATATTTATGTAATGTCAGTAAATTTTAAAAATAATCATGTATCTTATTTTTTTTATAAATAAAAATTTTAATTAAAAAAACACATGTATAATATATCTCTATTTGGACCGGTATGAAGAATCTGACCTCACAAGCTCCTTTTGAAGAGCAGCGACTTGGTCAGTTCGCTTGTGAGAAGCAGCACCGAAGCCAGTGGTGACACCGTAAATGGGAGTCCCATTCTTAACGCTTTCCGTTATCCAATCACTGCTCGCCTTCACGTTGACCCTCGCCGACTCCGATAGCACCACCTTCACGTCGGAGCTGCGGTTAGCCACGGCCGCCACCTGTGAGATCGACAGCCTCGTGCCGCCCAGATGGACGACGGCCCTCCGATAGTTGGCCACCATGGCTCTCACTTCGTCCAAGTGGCTTCCTTTGAGCGAGTCTGCTGCCTCCCCCCATCTGAGTGGGTCTGAATAATCAGGATTTTTAGCCATGTTCTTGATCTCCGCAAAGCAATGTTTGTTTGATGAATCAATGAATAAATTCATCATATATATACGCAAAGTTGTAGGGTTTATAACTTAATTTAATTAAATAGAGGTTGTCTTATTATGGTTGGTGTGTAGTGAGTAGGACGACGTGGAATCACAAAATTGGTAGGTGAAGAAACAAAAGGAAGACTTTGAATCACCAAATGGGTAGGTGAAGAAACAAACTTTAATTGAAGAAACAAAGAATACGGAACTTTCATAATGAGCGTGTGTGTATACGTTTTTTATTATTGTCCACCCAGTTTACCACCCGAGCTTTGATCCGACTACATTTAGATTCAACTCACGTTGCACAGCTGGTTGTAGTGGGTGAATCTTTCAACAGAGATTTCTACATATGATGGGATTTAAAATGGAAACATCACTTAAGCGAAACCGAGCCAATTACCATTTGGACCAACCCCCATTAGTAGCGTGTGTATAGATTGATCAATGCATCAATTTATCATATGTATATTAGAAAAGTTGTAGGGTTCATAACTTAATGTAATTAAATAGACCGTCGGCTTGTATATGCCGTAAGTAGGGAGAAGAAGACTTGGAATCACAAAATGGTTAGGTTAAATTAAAACTTTATATGATGGCCGTCGGCTTCAAAGAAGATATTAATTGAAGAACAAACTTGTAATTTTAAAGATATAACCTCATACAATAATTTAGTTCAATTCCATAATTTTACAAAGTATTTTTTAATTTAGGTTAAATGTCAATTTTACCTCGGAAGTATTTACGAAATATCATTAGGCACCTGGAATTTTTTTGGTCTCAAAAGTGTCTCGGAAATTTAAAAACATATCAAATTTGCCCCAACTTAACGGATCCCTAACAGAGCCTAACAGTTGCTGATGTGATTTACTTATGTGGTGTCCACCTCACTTTTTTTCCAACTTATACTTCAAAAAAAAAATTATGACAAGAAAAAATTAGAGGAATATGGACACACGAAACAGAATTATGACAAGATAATTCGAGCCTTTATGCATGATATAATTGGTGTGAGAATTATGACAAGAAAAAAGAAAATTTGAAAGTTTAAAGTACAATTTTGTTATTGAATTTATTTTTTTGAAGCATGCTGGACTAACCCTATGAAATATGGTCACCAACCCAGCTCATGTATATTTATTGGAATCAAGGCTAGTTGAACTTTAAATGAATATGACAGCCCAAAAAAAAAAAATTAGAGGAATATGGACATAGGAAACAGATTCCAAATGTAAGCTACACTGTTATGTTAGTATCCCATGTGAATTGAAATATTTTGTAAGAGGCTGCTTACGACTTATGAGCTAGTATAATCACTAGCCAACTGCCAACTTCTTATAGGTTTACAGGGTAGCATACAAAATAGCTCAATATGAATTGAAATATCCAAATTCATTGAATCAAGATTCAATAAATATTCTTAGGATGACATATATATAAATTCATTGACATATATATATATATATAATATTTTTCGTGTATATATATTACATATTTTGATATGTACATATTTTATGTATGTGTGTGTGTGTGAATGATAAAGATATAATATTTAAGATTTCGTTTAAAAGATAGATATTGTATTTAATACATAAAAATAGATTAAATCTTAGGTTTAATTTATAGAGATAAATTAAATCTTGATTTAAAAGATATTATCTTGGAAGGTTGAAGCCTCAAATGTGGTAGATTTCATAAATATCTCTGTATGAAAAGGGATAGAGATCCTTCCAGTACCCAAATTATTTTCGGTTAGCCACTAAGCTTATTATAAGTATTTATACCTATCTCTTGTTGCCCTCATTTGGTAACAGTATTTTGCTCACAAATAGTAACCTGCCGACAATAAAGTCGCTAATAGAAGGATAACAAGTTGAAAAGAGAATCTTTGCAATTGTCAAAAAGCATAAGCATTAGTCTGAACTGCAATAATGAATAAAAAGGACAATAGGTTGGAAAAAAATCTTAATATTTTGTAAAGAGCAAGAAGAGTCCTGAATGCTTGACTCTATAAAGCCATGTAATCAAAAGAAGAAGGGCATCAACCAACTCTCTCTAGCTCTAAATTTGCAATCAGGAACAAATATACAACAATTTAATCCATTTAATAGACAAAATCCAGAATATAGAGATAATACTACGGCAAGTAGTTGACAAAATAATATAGTAGAAAGAGAAAGAGGAATTGAAGAAGAATCACATACTTTAACTCATAAAGAACAAATAAGACAATCAGAAAATTAAACAATACTTACAGCAACATTTAGATCACCCAATAATACAAGATTTGTGCCACCCCCTATAGAACAATATGAAACAAGATCAATACCAAATCTAAGAATATGGTTAGATATGGGTTGTCAATTAGATAATGAAAAAATATTAGAGTAATAGACAAAATCACAATTAATAGCATTAATTGGAAGAAATATAGACACTCAAGTAGCAAGTATGTTAATAGAAGCAAGTTTTATAGGAAACGTACATAATTGGTGGAAAGTAAGCCTCATGAATTTAGAGAAAGAGCAAGACTAATAACAGAACCTTACTCAAATAGAAGAGAATTATATGCTTCGTTAATAATCTGTTCCTACTTGACATGCTATATCTGATATTCTATTATTTTCCTTTTGACTTATTTTTTGTTCAATTTCTTTACTTACTTCTTTTACTTCTTCTTTTGCTCTTAATGTTATCTGACTTTCCTCTTCTTTATCTTTTTTCCTTTTTTATTTCTAATTTCTGTATTTCTTCAAATATTGTCCACAAATTCTTATTTACTACTTCTTGTCCTTTATTAATTTGTTCTATAATTAATCTTGTTTCTTTTCTATATTTTTGTATTTACTAGTTCTGCTTTACTGATACTTGATATTGGTCCTGAAATTTCTTCTGGCATCTGTACTGATGAGTCAACTGTACCTCTTGGGCTTTGAGTATTCTTCAGATCTTCTTCTATTTTTGTTTTTTTCCTAGTTAATTCCTCTACTTAAGGAATTATATTATTAATAGTACCTGTCAAGGTCTGAATATGTGTATTCATCTAACTATAAATCAGATTTAAATTCATCTCCAAGATATTGATCTTTGTAATTATTTGTTCTATGGTTGATAATTCTCTAGGAGAACTATCATTATTAGTCACTTTCTAGTCTCTATCTGCTCAAATAATAAGCAATTAAGTTATTTTTCCTTTTAATATATTTAATATCATAATCCTAATAAGATAAATCATTAGTATTTACTATAAATAATTCAAATTTTTCTACTGCTTTTACTATAGTTAAAAATTCTTCCCAATTTGAATGATAATTATTTTGACTATCATTAAATTTTCCGCTAGCATATCTTGTTATAATTTCTTCTTTATTATTATTTTCATGATATAATGCTGCTCCCCGATAATTATCAGATGCATTAGTATAAATTATCCATTTTATATTATCATTAGTTAGAATAGTTAACTTAGGTAAATTTTGACATAATTGTTTTATTTGATTTACTATTTTTTTAGTATGTTCATCCCAAATCCATTTACTTTTTTCCCCAGCTAACTTTGATATTTTCACCTTTAATTTTGATAAATTTGGTATGTAATTTCTAGCTTGATTTAGTAATCCTAAAAATGATTGTAATTCTTTTTTACTATTTATTTTAGGGAATTATAATACTTTTTTACTTATATGTTCTTGTAATTCTATTCCATCTGTTAATATGTATTGTCCTTAAAATCCTATTCTGTTTTTTCTTAATTCTGCCTTTTTAGGTGAAATGTTTAATCCTTTTTCTTCTATTAAACTTGCAAATTTTTCTAGATGATGTTCACGTTCTTTTTCGTTATAAAAAAATATAATATATCGTCTATATAAATTACTTCAAAATCTTTTATATGTAATAATATTAATATATACTTTTTGTGTATATATATGTATATATAGTACATATATTGATATGTAAATATATTATATATATGAATGATAAAGATATAATATTTAATATTTCTTTTAAAAGATAGATTTGGATTTAATTTATAAAGATAGATTAAATCTTGATTTATCTTGATATTATATCTTGTTTTAATTTATGGAGTAACTTAAATCTTATCGCGTTTGACCCCTTATCCAAATTAAATAAATTGGTTAAATTATATTTTTTTGGATAGATTTAGATAAAACCATCTTTATTTAATTTCTCATATTTAAAGTTTCTGATAAGATTTGAATTTTGAAATAGATAAAAGATAGATTTCAAAATTCAAAAGGATAAGCTCTAAATGTCTATACTAGATGGTCAAAGCTCTCCATTAGACATGTAACATCCCTAGAACCCTTCCTCATAGATATTGTCCATGTTGCAAACAGAGCAGGGTTTTGTTCTCCTGGAGTTCTACCATACTCCAAAAAATTGCATCTATGAGGAGAAGGTACTCACACCCTTATAAGATATGCTTCGTTCCCCTTACCAACCAACGTGGGACTATCACATCCACCTCACTGGCACACCGACCGGAGGCCTGGCTCTGATGCCAACTTGAAACAAACTCTTTCATATACACAAAATAAAACCTCAATTTCCTTTATTCAAACAAAATGATTCTCATCAACCACTATCTCAACCTAGAGATGACCCAATGATCGAGACCAGTTTGTCACCTTCTGGTTCAGTTCAAGTATGATTGCATCGAATAATGTAGTGTAGAGTACAACCCATCATTCTTCTCGAAGAGTAGTTTATTGGGTAACCTAGTCTAAATTGGTAATTAAAAACATGTTGCTTGGGTATAAAAAGGGGGACTTTAATTTGTAAATACTATGGTGCATGAAAGGGAAAATGTAAGAAGTACATCTTTTTGGTTTTTTCAAATAATGAAGGAATATTTTGGATTAAAAGGGATGTATGGTAGAATAGGCCCTTGATGATGGAAATTTAGCTACCATTGCTCTTAATTTGATATAAGAGTTAAATTTCTCTAAGTTTGAATGAAAACCCCAAGTCATCACTTAGGTCCAATGCTTTAATTAATAAATACTCACTTAGTTAAATCTCTCTAAGTATTAACCTAGAGATAACCCAATGCCATTCAAATATCAAATATATTATCCACAATTGGAACTTCCCATGTAGGGAAACAATGGCTATCAAAATACCCTTATCGGGGTGGCATATGCCCAATTCATAAACTAACATCTGAAAATTAGGAACGATACAACAACATCCAAAAAGAGAAAAATAATATGAAGAGTAAGCATAGTCTAAATATATGGCAATATATACATCTCCCATATAAATGTCTCAAAAAAAGGAGGCCCTACAAAACGCTGACATAATACTATGCCTTTAGCTCATTTCCTTCCCATCTACCAGTACTGGGGCCCTCTCCTAAAAATGTTGAAACCATGGGATGAGACATAAAGTCCCAATAACCAATAGATAATTTATCAAATATTCAGGCAGGGTTATAAGAGGTGAAGCAAGGATAAGTTCATTTAAAAGTATATTGATAACATTTATAAACCAAAGGGTACTTGATCATCAAATAGATATTGAACATAATAAATTATCCAAAGATAGAAGTTGGTAGAAGAACAAAGTTCCATTTGAATATGTTTGTAACCAAGTGTATACCAACATAGTACAACACAAGTTATACACAATTCGCTCCACCAAACTTGTCCTTGTATCACCTAATGCGGGGTCTAACCTATGATGAGAGAAGACTTGTCTAGAGTCAACCATCTTTATGAGGTCAATGAGCCCCCTCCTAGCCACCCATAACTGGGTCCAAGACTAGAAGGTGTCATCCTCTCTATGGTCACCCACAATTGGGTCTAAGACATAGAAGGTCCAATATAATGTCAACCACTATGATCACTAGTGGAGACTATTGCCAATGACTTTAAGATTCACCAAATATATCATCTTGCCAAACTTCATCACAATCCAAGTCCCAACAATACAGTCACTACCTAACCACAACACGTTTATATGCTGGAAATTGTGCCCTAGGCAATCATTATGTTTGAGTATTTTATAATTAATGAATCACTCAATTACGTTATTACAATCTTTGCATGTTTGTTGTGATAATATGTCCTTGGATAAATCATAGAGATTATCCTAAACGTCGATGGCTGATCATCTATATGGGAGCAAAGATGAAATAAGGTCATTATGAAGATACTAGTCAAAGTCATAGGCACTTGTAAGAGTAAAAGGTGCTAGACTGATCCGCTGTGAGATAGGTCCATGGATTCATGTCATGAGCATGTCTCACAAATGACTACGTCACTATGCCCTTTGACTTAAGATGATCATGGATTCTTACATGAGAGTCACTTAGCTTTGACCGAGTTAAAAGTCACTTTTGACCAAGTGATGTTAAAGGCTATGTTTGGGCTTAGTGGATTCCTTGTAGAGGAATGTGAATGGTCAATATAGGATTTCTCTCTCACATTAGTACACAGAGATATTACTGGGTCCCTCGATGAGTGAGTCTGAGAAATGTATGGCCATACTGTGATGGAAAGGTAGTTCCATCTCTTTAGTTAGACTACTTAGGGATTGAGAAAGCAATGGTTGGGAATATGAGGATGACGATCTCTATGCCTCATCCTTGACTGAAATATCATGTAACAAAAGGGACATGATGTAGTTGTATGCTAATTTGTATCGATTTACTAATCCTCATGTGAATTGGATACTCGTAATATCTTGCTAGAGGCCCTTTGCGACTTGTGGGCTAGTATAGTCACTAGCTCACTACCAACTTCATATGGGCCTACATGGTCACACACAAAATGGCCCAACATGAGTTAAAGTGTCCAATTCATTGAATCAAGATTCAACGAATATTCTTGGGATGATATATGTGAATATATATATATATATTAAAATTTGTTATATATATAATATTTTCGTGTGTATATATATTTCATATATTGATATGTAAATATATTATATACATGATGAAGATATAATATATTAGATTTAATTTATAAAGATACATTAAATCTTGGATTCATTTTAAAAGATAGAATAAATCTTGAATTTAATTTATAGAGATAAATTAAATCTTAATTTAAAAGATAAGATCTTGGATTTAATTAATAAGGATTAAGATCAAGACTAAGGTTAGTCTAATCTCTTTCAATCTCTAATTACCTTGATTAGTGATTGATTAATCTATGATTAGTAATGGATTAATGATGGCTTAAGAATGGATTAAATCTTAATCGTATCATTAAGGGTTGGAAATTCCCAAGAATTATTCTATCTTGTTTATGTGATTATTGGATTGAGTTGTTTTTTTGCCATCAATTATTGGATTGAGTTAGTTTGAGGATTGTATGAATTTTTGTATTAATTTTTGGAGGTGCTGCATGAAATTAATCTTGTATGTGGAGGATTGATTTTGTGTTAAATAATGTTTAGAAAGTGGTTTAGAAGCAAGATCAAGCATGTGTATGGAAAGAGAAGTTGAAAAATCATGTTGCAAATTATTGCATAATTTCGGCCAACTGAAATTTTTGTGGAAGGAATGAGTTTTTGATAATTTTGATACTTCCAATGGATTTAGAAGGCAAAGTTGTGTTGGGTACAAGTGAGAAAACAATTTTAGAAGCATTGAAATTAATTTTGGTAAAGTTGGAAGGTTATGACCCTAAATAGTCAAGAGAGGGTTTTATGAATTGTTAAGTGTTATAGTAATGGCTTGTTATTGATGCCAAATGCATTATGGTAAGTGTAGGAGTTATAAGTTGCAAAGAGGAGTTATCAAGTGCAAGAGGAAGCCATTTGAGTCAAGTTGGAAAATCAAGTTATCAAGATAGCAAATTCTCTAACTTTCTCATTTACATTGCAATTGATTGTTGTTATGTTTTTTGGCCATGATTGATGTGGGTTGTACATGTAAACCCTTACTTGTGCATGGTTTTAGCTATGTAAAATTTGATGTGCCTTGGCCTTGTGCAATGAATATTAATGTGAGAAAGTAAGGTGTTGTTAATATTTCATGGCATGTTTATGTTACATATTTATAATCTTTCATGTTGATGTGTTAGTTAGAATTTGCTATTGGGATTTCCTTGAAATCTCATTCTTTCCAATGACTCACCCTAGGCCAAAGTTCAAAGAGCAAAGACAAGGAAGTTCAAGACTAGGAGAGTGGCTTCCAAATAATGTAGAAAACTTGTACATGTCGAAGCATGTCATTGCAGTTTGCTTATGTTGACTTTTTAATCAATGTATGTTAAACTCTTGCAATATCAAGTATGTGATATGTTCTGTATATACATGCCAAGCCTGCTAGATAATTATGTTATGATGTTCTATGCTTGAAAAGAGAGGAACAAAGCATGTTAGAATTAAGGTAATGAAGAAGTATAGGGCAAACCAAGTCCAAATGACTTGATATTTCCAAAAAAATACTACACATTTCAAGATTTAAAATGAGCCAAAGATTTCTAAATTTGGATGTATATGTAGAAAGTGATGATTTTCCAAAGTTAAGGGAAAAATTTGGAAAATTGAAAAATGACCAAATGAATAGTGAATGTTTATGAAATAAGCTGTATTGATTAAGCAAGAAATTGACCAAATTAATATTTTTCCCTTGTAGAGAATTGTATAAGCTTTATTTAGAGAGTTGAAGCACTTGATTTCGATTTTTCTAGAATTAGTTATGAATTTTCAAATTTTACCAAAATTTTCAAGTTACCAAGTGAATAGTAACTCAGGTGAGAAAGTATAAATTCCATTTGGATGCCTAATTCTAGCTTATGTAATGATCTCAAATGGTTTAATTAAGGTCTCTAATATGTCGTAAAGCTATGGAAGGAAGGTGTTACAAAGTATATATATATATATGAATTTAAATAAAACTCATTTTCTTTTCAAACTTTGAGTCCTCCAACAATTCTCCACCTACACTCGTAATTCAAATTCTTTATCCCAATCACATTTTTATCATCCAATAGTTCTATTACACTTCATAAAGTTATAACAAATAATAATTTCTTCCATTTATCAAAATTCCCCAACATTCTCCATTTAAGTACTCAACAAAAATCACATAAATCATGTGTCCTCAAATCCTTATTGAAATCTCAATTTCTTTCTTCCATAAATCATTTCTCATTGACTAAAATATCTCTATTTCCTCATTGTATCCAAAAATACCAAAGTCCAACATTTAAAGTTTCACCTAAAATTCCTAGTATTCATATTTCATCTTCAACCTCAAATCTCATCTATTCAATAATTATTATAGGCTCCAATAAATTAAAATAAATTATAAAACTCAAATTTAATTGGTACAAATATCCTATATAGCTAAAAAAATAGACATCTTATCAAAAAGTTTATTTAAAATTCTCAAATCAAACAATAATAAAAATGAACCAATTAAATCATCAATAACACTCCCAATAACCCAAATAAATTGTTTAATACAATTTTAATTGGGCAAATAATGTGTAAATAGCAAGGTTGGGTCTAAATCTAAGAAAAATCATTATAAAACAATAAAACAACCAAATCAAGAATCCAAACCGAATAAAGCTATCCAATAACATTCCTCTACATTCTTATGATCTTATATTGTCAAAACTCAAAACTTTTCAAAACCCTAACTAAAAATTTCCTCTAATTAGAACATAATTAGCACCATTTGAAAAATAAAAATGTATAGAACAACTTTTATGAAGGAGGTTTAGAGATTGGGGGTCATTTTACTTACTGAAAATGAGCTGGAAATGCTCAACAATGGTGGACAATGCAAATGGAGATGGATGAATAGGAAAGAGAAACACGAAAATGGTGACTCTCCCCCCTGACATGGTCTATCCAATGGATATGTGGACTCAAGTGACGGTGCTAGTATTGGGGATATCGCCGACCACTCAAATCAACCGAGTGGAAATACAGAGTAGTCGCAACAAAATTCCACCCTGCTCATTTTGATGGAACCGATGATCCTACTAGGTGGATGCTTGGATTTGCCAGCTGCAGACATTATCTAAAGCAATACTCTGTAATGAGTTGCAAAATGTGTTGGTGGCCATTGTTCAGATGGATGGTCAAGCCAAGGATGGGTGGCCATATCTCCTGAGGAGGAATAGACCGTTAAATGGTAAGATTTCAAGATGTTTTTGGACCACTTCTTTTCTGTTCTCCTATGCCAGCAAAAGGGTAATGAATTCTTTGTACTACAATAAGGGAAATCTCTAAGTGAGGATGAATACATTATCAAATTCATTGACCTCAATAAGTGTGACATACTTGCAAGAAAAGAAGGACAAGACTTGGATGATGACCCAGTTGTTGGAAAAGGCTAAGCCTGAGCTTAAGCCATTGCTTATGGGGCTAGAATTGCAAACTTTATGGAGATGTGCACTATGATACGCTTGATGGGGCATAGACTTCAAGAGCTGGAAGAATCGAAGAAAAGAGATGTGTTGGGTAGGTTCAACCCATGAATTTGGGATGTTACAGTATTTTGTCCTATAAGGGATTGAGTAAGCTTTCATTAGAGACCTAAATCATGTGGTTTAAATTTTGCTAGAGTTAGTTGTGAATGTTAAAGTTGGGCCAAAATTCCAAGTTTCCAAAGAAATAGTAACTCAAGTGGGAATTTTTTAGATTCACCTAGTTGACTAATTCTAGTTAATGTAATGGTCTCAAGGGATTAAGTTAAAGTCTCTAATGCATAATAAAGCTAAAAAAGAGAGGTGTTGCATTAGATTTCAAAGTAAGGAAAGATAGTTAGAAAATTGTACAAAATTTATAAAATTGTTGCCCAGAAAAAAATCAAAAGTAGTTTGCCAAAATGAAAGGAAAAGATTCGAGAAACCTCGAATTAGGGTTTCACAATACTCGAGTATTATCAATACTCTTATGAATATTCGAGTTCCTTATGAAAGTTTGAGGTTCAAATATGATATTAGCAGCTTGATACTTGAGTATTACTATGCATTACTCTAGTATTGACAATACTTTTATGACTACTCGAGTGTTTTTAAAAGTGTTTTGTTTTGAAAACAATTTTGACTCTTGATATTCGAGTATTGACAATCAATACTCGAGTATTGTCAGTACTTTCACCAATACTTGAGTCCTATTGAAAGTGTTGAATTTTGAGAATTGATTTGGCCATCGATACTCGAGTATTGAATCTCGAGTTGCATTGAAAGTGTTGAGTTTTGGAAACTAATTTTGTTCAATGATACTTGAGTATTGAAACTCAATACTTGAGTATTGTCAACACTTTCACCAATACTCGAGTTTCATAGAGAGTGCTTGTGAAAAACATTGAATTTTGAAAAACTAAATCATAATTGTTGCAAAAACATGTTTGTCATCATCTAAACATTATCTCAACACTTCATATTTTCCAGCTCAAAAAGTATTAATCTAAACCCAATTCATATTATGTAATATGCTACTCAAAGTAATCTGGGTTAACTCTAGAAGAAATTATTTTTAAGGCTAAGATATGCGAATGTTGATGACGAAATTATTTTTAAGGGGGAGAAATATAATATCCAATTTTTTGATAGCTAGATATAAAGGCTAAATGAATAACTACAAACTAATTAAGGGTCTAGAGATGAAAGAAAAGGAAAAGAAGAGTGAAAAATATCATTTGCCAACTGTAGAAAAATAAGGGAAAAATGATCATTTTGAAAAGTAAAGAAACCAAAGTGTCATTTTGTGTAATTAAGGGATCAAAGTGACAATTCAGAATTTGGGACTAAAATGGAATTTCGAAATTTTGGGACCAAAATGTCAATTCTGATATTCAAAGGCATTTTGGTAAATTGAGATAAGTCAAAAGGTTTTTGGTCAAAGTTTGACCAAAATATCATAAAATTTCACAGGACAACAAAAGATAGAGAAAAATTCATTGATTAGTAATTGAGGCCCAATTCAGGTCAGAATGACAAGAATAACCTTTACAAAATTTTTAAAATTATTTAATATTTGGATACTTAATAAATAAATAATTAAATATAATTATTTAAAATATCCAGAGGTCTCAAGATATCTGATTTCAGACTGGGGAAAAATATCTTGAAAATTGTAGTAATTGATAAAATTATTTTTAAGAGAAAGTTAGAAACAATTTCCCGGATCGAAAAGAAAAAGTCTCAGAAAACCCCGAATTATGATTTTTTTAAAAATTAATTAAAGACAATTATGAAACTCAATACTCGAGTATTGTCAACATTTTCACCAATACCTGAGTGTCACAGAGAGTAGTTGTGAAAAACATTGAATTTTGAAAAACTAAATCATAATTGCTGCAAAAACATGTTTGTCATCATCAAAACATTTTCTCAACATTCTCCCCCTTTTTGATGATGAGAAAACTAATGAATAATAGAAATGATCATTAACGAAAATAATTATATTGAATAATAGAAATGATCATTAATAGAACCATTGACACATGTGTTCAAGTAAAAAGGACAAAATCAGATGTGTTCAACAGGAATGCAAAACAACAAAGCAGAAATGCATGGTAATGCAAATAAACTAAATAAACTACCACTTCTCCCCCTTTTTGTCATCAATCAAAGAGGGTGAGGAGGAGAGGAAGGAGGGTCAATATAGGGGGACTCAGAGATGAGTGGATCAGAAGAAGGAGGAGCAAAAGGCTCAGGGACTGCAGAGGGTTCAGAAGGCTCAGTGGAAGTAGGCCCTAGCTCAATGATTGGATATTCAAGAAGGATAATAGGGGCAGTAACATCAATAGAGGAAGAAGGCTCAGATGAAGAAGGAGGAGGTGCTTTAGTTTCTCTGATAAAATCCTCAAGAGAAGTCATCCTTCCTTCGAGAGCAGAGAGTCTGGACTCCATTGAAAGCTGCAGAGAATCCATAGAGTCTTTAGAGAGGCAACTACCAAATTTATAGTCTTCCCACTAAAGTAGTCAACTGCTACCTTGAGCAAGTTAGAGACATATGCCTAAGTCTCACTGTGGAAAGCCTGAGTAAATTCTTCTCCCATCCTTTTGAATTCAGTCTGAGGAGCAGAGGATTGTGCTTCATCCTGAGGCACTCGTGATGGACCAAAAGATGTTCTCTTCTTCCTTTTTTCTTTCTACAGTTCTCTGTCCTGGAGCCACCCTGACCTCAATTTTCATCCTACGTAAATGAGTCTTTGAGAACTGAAGAGGTTTGAAGGGTTTTTGATCCTAAAATTAATTAAAGACTATTTTGGAATCACAATGAGGAAAGAAAAATCATGGAAGTATCAGATGAATTTAGAGAATTTTTAGTGACCCTAAACCTGTCAAGTGATCGAGGAATTCCCAAAAAACATTTCTAACCAAATAAAGTTGCCTTATGGAAACTTAATGTTTTGTAAAGTAAGTTGTGGGATTCATATTGTGCCACTTGTTATAGTCTTATTCAAGAGTAAAAAGAGAGACAAAATATCAAAAACAGGTCATAAAATATATCAATATAAAATTACTTTATTAGTACAGAGAGACCTACAATTAATTAAAACTCATGTGCTCTTCTTTTAAACACTCAAGACCACAAAATGAAGAACATAAGTAGGCCAAACATGTAGCAAGAAGAGACCTTGGGAGTGCTGAGGCCCATCTTGCAAGCAATGAGATTTTGAATAATTCTTTCAAGATTAAAAAAATACGAGGTCATGGGTGACTATAAATTCATATTTTGCCCAAATGCTAGCATTTGTGCTAACATTTCAGGGTTAGAAATATCTCTATATGGACTAATTATTATCTAGGCAGAATTGGGAAAAAAATCCCTCATTGACAAATTAATTGGAGAATTGGACCTGCATAATGTGGAAGATCAGTTGTCTTTACATAATGTGGAAGCTTAGTTGCATATCGTATAAGATCAGTTTCCATGCAACTGACCTTCCACATTAGTGATTGATCTTCCACATTATGCAACTGATATTCCACAATATGCAATTGACCTTGCACATTAGCAATTGACATTCCACATTATGCAACTGACATTCTACAATAAGCAACTGAGTTTTCACATTATGCAAATGCAACTGACCTTCCACATTGTGCAAGTCTCATTCTCCAATTAATTTATCAATGAGGGATTTTTTCCCAATTTTTCCTATTATCTTTCTATTATTTACTTTTTACAAAGTTTCTTTTATATTTTTGGAGAACGGATAGAATTTCTTTAAAGCTAATTTTTAGTTAATGTGTTATGAGCAAGCTTCAAAAACCAGGACCGAACCATCCTATTCAAGCTAGAAACCGGTGAACCGGCTACTTGTCTGGTCTAGTTTGATGCTAAACCGGATGGAAGTTAACTAGGCATAACTCGGTCAAACTCGGTTTTAAACCAATAACCTGGTGGTCTGAACGAGTTGGCCAGGTGACTTTTTTTTTAAAAAAAAGAGGGGGAGCCGTCGCTTAGTCACAGCCGGAAAGGGGAGGCAGAGGATGGCACCGGTGATGGAGGAGACGAGGACAGAGGCTTCACAATCATTGGGGGCCAGTCGTGGAGGAAGAGTCAGAAGGTGGGGCTGGTGGTGGAGACAAGGACGGCGGCCTCACAGATGTTGGGGAGGTAGTTGTGTACTCGTGTTGATGAGACTAAAGATGCTGTGCAGGAAGTCGTGGCGGAAGAGATGGAAGAAAGAAAGACAATGAAGATGGAGTATGTACTAATGAGAAGTGAGTAAGTGACTTTGTTCAATAAAAAAAACATTAAAGTGGCAGATAAGAGAAGTGACAGCAGCGGCAGTGGAGGCATGGGTTTGGCAAAGAGGAGGTGTGGGCAGAGAGTGACAGCTTTCATCCTCCCCCTGTGAAGCTGTCATGCATGGCTTTACTTTTTCGTTTTAATACATTACTTCATTTTTTTAAATAAAAATAAGAAACAATTAATTATTATTCATATATATAAATATAATATGAAAATAAAATATTTTTTACTATTAACAAATAAATAGTAAGATCAGTCAAAAAAATTCATAGCAGAGTATGTTCTTTGCACTATTTTTTATGCAAAAACAATTACTACTTGTTTATCTAATTACAATCTTGTTCATAAGAGAATTTAACAAATGCCATATTTATTTAAATAGTATTTATATAGTTAAATTTACCATATTTTAATTGAATTATATTATTTTGATATCACCGGTTTGACCCAGAGTTGACCCCGATCTGACTCATTAACCCTTGAACCACTATTTCGACCGGTTCATTATCCAGTTCTGTTTTTTGAACCTTGGTTATGAGACATGCCAGAGACACAATTGTGCACAATATATGCATGATTATGCACAAATAGATATGCACAAGATATAAATAAAAAAAAGGACAAATAAACAAAGTAGCAAAGAAAAGGAATAGCCCAACAACATTTTTGTTTTTTGACAACACCTTAAAATCGAACATTATACATAGTTGCAAAATTATATTTGCCATATCTCATCTACATAGGGCCAAGATTGATTGTCGTGTTAAGCTTAAAAGTTCACGGAGCATTATTTTCAACCTCGTTCATAATTGATAATTCGCTAGATTTTTTAAACTTGTTATTGCATGATCATTTGGTAGTTGCCACGTACTTGATTTGTTGGTGATCACACAGAAATATCACCTTTTGGTTCATTCAAAATATGATTGCATTTAATAATGTAGTATAAGACATAACCTATTGTTCTTATCAGTGAGCGCTTTTATTGGAAAACCTATATGAACTTGGCTATAAAAAAGATATTGATTTGGGTAAAAGGGGGGTTTTGATTTATAAAATCAGTGGTGCAATAAAAGAAAAATACTGAATTAATGAAAGGATGTTTTGGATTAAAAGCAAAATATGATGAGAGAGACCTTTGATAATGAAAACTTGGCTATCATCACTTAGTTCCAATGCTTTAATTAGTAAAAACTTACTTTGATTCAAGTTAATCAACACATCTTAAAACATTGTTTAAAACCACTTAGAGTGCAATTGAATATATGATGATAATGCTCTCAATGGATGTAATCACAACCATGGAAACCAAGTAAACAAATTAACTATTAATAATCACTGACAATCAATTAATCACAAGGAATCACAACTGAAGTGTATATATATATTCCAATATAAAATAGCATCCAATCCAATCATAATAGTCTAAAAACAAGATTTACCAATCGGTAATCAAGGTTTATATAACAATAGAAATTTCTAAATAGAAATATCCAATACATGTTCAAACATAGAATAGGACTAAGAAAACTCCACTAGTATGTCTATGAGCTGAAGCTTTGTTCTCCATCACTAAAGACTAAGAATTTAGCCCCTCATAGCTCCAAACTTGCTACAATCGCTTTAAGTTTGTTTTGCCATGACGGAAGCCAAAAGGGGGATGGAAATGTGGAGAAGAAGGTGGTGTATGTAGTTTAACCAATTTAAAATTGTAGAAAATGGTGGGATAATGGAGAAAAGTGGAGGATTGAAGTATGGGATGTGGGTTTTGGTTCTTCCTTGCAAATATGCAGAGTGGAGAGTCTCTGGTTCATGGTGGCTGCTTCCCTTATATGTAGATAGAGAATGACCTAATCCAAAACACATGGTTTTAGTAAAACACGCTCAAGTCACAACCTGAGTAAGTGAAGTTGTGAGCTGGGAAGTCAGGGCCCCATCAGTCTTGATTTCGCTCTGAAACGCACAGCTTAACTTGAAATGCATCTAGGTCACAACCTGATAATTGAGGTCACGACCTGAGAATTTTAATGCACTTGTGGCTCCTTCAAATCTCCATATTGAGTTTTTAAGTCATATCCAAATGCCTACAAACAGAAGTAAAGAGCTTTGTAAAAATTAAACAAATTAATTTTTACAAATTAAATATCAAGGCATTTACAATTTGCATTGGATGAGGTAATAGACTTTTTTTACCCTTAAATTAACAAAATGCAATGCATAAATTAACATAATCAAGAAGGATATAAATGTATGCAAAATGAGGGTAAAAGTGTTACAAAATAACATAAAATACTTATTAAAACCATGTAAAGATTAGGTTCTTTAAGTTGGTTTGATCAATTGTAAACGCATACCTGTTACTAGAACATACGATGTTTGAGAAAGACGGGGATGTACACATTCGACTCAGAAAACGAGTACCCATGGGACACGCATGGGTTCCCTCGTATTTTAATATGCTTTGGCCATTCTGAAGTTAAATAACTGATATTTGCATAATCCCTAAAGGATTACGTTTAGATTTCACTTGAAAAAAAAGGATTACCATCAGATCCATTAGTACGGTTGGAGACGGATTAGATTTTCCAACTAATTATATGGTCAGAACTCAGATACATTTAATTTTTTATTTTTAGAATATATGATCAGAATTCATATAACTTTTATTTTTCATCTTATCATGTGGCTAGAAGCCTTTAATTTTTTTTATTTTGAAAATATATGACTAGAAATTATATAACTTATTTTTCATCTTATTATATGCCTGAATGCAAAAACATATGGTAGACTAAAATTGTCAATGCACATATAGTGAATGAGAAACTTCCAAAATTGTGGGGATTAAAAACTTAAGAATTAGTTTTCATAAAGCTGGCTATTAAACATAGTTGAGTCGAGTATCTTTAACATATCATAAGGAAAATACATAAGATAATTATTAAAATTATTTCAGCACTAGAAGAATAGAGGTTTAATTCCACAAAATGGCCTAAATAATTTTTGGGCTGATTTATGAGAATTAATGGCCTATTAATTCAAGAAAAATAGCTTGAGGATGAATTTTTGCCTGAAAAGTTTAGGGAAATTACTTTGTAGGCTAGGGAAGCTATTTCAGGCAGAAAATAATGATGCAGTACTACGGATTAATTTCTTGAAGTTATTTGGTAATTAAGTACCAAATAAGGAAGTGGAAAAATGCAGTGTTTAGCTTATTTCACTGTTTGGGTTCTTGTTAAAGCTATATATGTGGAATGGGGGGAAGTTAAGAATTCAGGATCTGTAAATTAAGAGGTTAGAGCTTGGGAATAAAAGAGAGATTGAGTATGCTATTGAAGTATATCATATATGTAAATTAATCTGCCCTATCATATACAATTCATAGGTTTTGATTTGCGTCCAAGGCTACCATGGAGACACAAAAAAAGGAACCAAGAAAGAAGGGCAAGTGGAAAGGAAAACGTTTAAGAGGTAATGAAACTTATTAACTCATATAGTTTGTGCTTGGTCTACCGGTCGCAAGTTTATTAACACAGAAGGCAGGAAATCTGTCATTAAAATGATTTGTGCAGATTTGATAAATGGGTGTCTCTGGATCAAATGGAATAGAAACTAATTTTGAAGATAAATTGATTTGGTAATAGATTTTCTAAGTTTCAGGAAAAATTTTTATTTCATGGTACATAAGTTTTGAAAAAAAAAAGGTTTAAGCTTTTAGTCTTTCCTAGTGTATATATTGAGTCACAGGTGGTTCTTAAATGGTTAAAGAACTTTGATAAGTGACTCTAGAGCAAGGTGTTAACTTTGACGGAATACACGATTTGATAAGTGAAATGGATTAACAAAAAGTACATAAAACTTAATCCACAATGTCATCTTAAGTTGAATTGGCTTAACAGTCAAAATAGTTGGAAGGCTTTTCGAAGCATTTTGTGCAGCTCTATTTTGAGCGATCTCTTTTTTGGAACCACAAATGCCTTTTCCAACCAATTGATTATCCACGAGAACCTCCACTATCATCCTTCCATGAATCCACAAATTTAACCTTCAGATTATGTTTCTAGCAAACTAGATAGAGCTCCGTCATTGGATGTGTCTTTATGGTTTCTGCATCTATCATTGGCTCCAACAGACGCTTGAAAACCTGTGAAAAGAATTTCTTCTCTTTCATTTTTCCCAATCAAAGCAAATCCATTATCAAGTAAAATTAGTTTAATAAGAAAATGATTATTCATCTTTAAAATAAATATCAAACATCTATTCCAAATTTTAGATAAAATTCAAAATTTATAAATGGAAAAAAATGCTTTCTAGAAAGTTGCCTCCCATAATTACTTTCAACATGGGTCAGTTATGCCGTACATGTTAATATAGATAATGTTTACAATGAAATTCTTCCCTTCGTTTTTTGTAAAATTGGGTTTACTTATTTGCTAAAAGGAATAAAGTGACTTACCTTGTGACCGCACCCCAAATGATAAGCTCCCCGTCTGTCAATAGCTCATCCATTCCATCAGGTTATGTCCAATATGAGAAAGAATACGTGCGTATAAATGGATATAATAAGTTCTATTATTTATAATTTATATAAACTTCATAGTTTAATGAACAAAGGTTGATCGGCTCAAAACCCATGATACCATAAGTTTAAATGTCACTGCCAATGTAAATGTCTTGTCAGTGGGTGATCTATAAGTATGTCTACAAGCGCTGCCAAACTTGGTCCAGGTGAGCCCCGCAATGTAAGCTTTTTACTTGTAACTTTAAAAAAAAAGCTATTGTGTATTAATTAGATTATGTTGGAAAATGGGCCAGTCCACCCTTGGTGGATTAGGTCCAACCCATTATTTTAGGTAGAAAATACATTAATCAAGAGGCTGGGGTTATTATAAGTGAAATTCCCCAAATTAATTAGAATATCCATAAAAAGGAGGGAACGGTTATAGGAGAAGTTGGACGTGCATTTTTGAAATTTAAAAAGAAAACAAACTGCCATTCTTTTAATTATAAAATAGAGAATAGGCAGTGCAGAGAGAACGTTCTTTTTGGCATACAGAAGACATCCTCAGTTTCCCTTCTATTTCAAAACCTTCTTTGTCTCTTGTGTTGCTGCTGTGAGACATAACTGTGTCCGTTGTACGTGATTCGGTTCGTGTGGGTACCGTGAACATCCTATCGCATCTTCAGGTATGTTCTAAATTCCTTCAGCGGTATTAGAGCACTTAATTCGTTCCTGTGGCTTGCTGTGTATATGTTTAAGAGTGCATATATATACATATTTTGCTATAATGTAGAAATTGCATGCCTAGATTATGTATATATGCTCTTTGATTAAACAGACATACCAAAAAGTATAAATTTGACCCAAAAACCTATTATACGAGAAATTTTTGCAAATAAAACGTGATTAGAGACAGATACGGATAGCACAGTTTGAGGTTTTTCAAAATGGGTCATTTGAAAATGTAAGATTTAGGCATAGAAATATATCCCATTTCGTAGAGCACGAAAAAACGAGAAAAACGACACCAAGAACGTTGAAAATGGACGTAGGACGGTGGAGAAACGGAGGAGAGAAGTTTCAGGTCCGACGGACTCGACACGCTACTCCAACTGGGTCTGGAGCGACCCGACTGGAGGTTGAAGATGACCGTACACCTAGCTAAACAGCGTCGTTTCGTTAAAAAAAATATTTGGAGATTGGGCTCGGAGGCCCAAGTTTTTTTAAAAAAATATTTAGACTTTGGGCTCGGAGGCCCAAATCAAATTTTAAAAAAACAAAAAAATTAGCTAAACCGGGTTAGCCCAAGTTGAGTCAAATTTTTTTTATCTACAAAAAAAAGGGATGGGTTAGGTCATCCAAGCCCAACCCGAATCCAAATGTAAAAAAAAAAAAAACTAGATCGGGTCAGCTGAATCCGATCCACACACAAAATGGGCTGGATCAGGGTGGCCCAACCCGAGTCTAATTTTTTTTTTAAAAAAGGGGGACAGAGTGTTTAAAAAAAAATTGCAATGTGCCACGTGGTGCGTTAGGCCACATGGCAAATCAAAAGTGACTTCTGACAGGTCCACTAGGAGGCTCTCGGCTCATGGAGTCGATATAAGCGGCGCGTGAGTCAAATGGCTACCTCCACGGTGGCGCGTGTAATACACGAGCTATCACCGAGAGTGGGCTTCGCTGGATTTTTCAATTTTAATATAATTTTTCCTTCTTGGGGCTTGTGTAGGCGCGTGAGAGGTCCAAATGAGTTGCGGTTTGTTCCTAAAATTTTCTAAATTCGAAATCTAAAGTTTGATGTATATTTGCCTATTTTCAGTGGCAAATTAGATCTATTTTAATAAAGATTTCAGTACAATTTGAAGTTTATTTGTGTAATTAAATAATAATTTAAGTTATTTAATTTTATTTAGGTAACAAGGATGTCAAATTCTTCAAAGAGCATTGGAACGTATGAGTACGAATATGTGATTTATAAATACTTGGATGATCAGATTCAAGTAGATGTACCTGAAGCTGATCTAGAATAGGATCCTGAAGAAGAAGTCTTCTTTGACGAAGGCGATCCTGAAGAATTAATTGAAGAAAATCTCGAACAAAATCTTATGGAAGCTCAAGTGGAACCTCAAATGGTTTATGTTAGGATGGCCGACACCCAAGAGGGGGGGGTGAATTGGGTGTTTCAAAAATTTTCTATTCAAACCTTGATTAATCAAAATATCCAAATCATAAATTGATAAAAATAGATCATGATATTGGATAGAGTAAGAATGGAATCATTAGAAATTAATGAAGATGAAAGAAGGATGAGCACACAGAGATTTATACTGGTTCGGTCCTCTCTGACCTACGTCCAGTCCTCAGACTCCTCTGAGATTTACAATTCACTATATCATCCAAGTTTAACCAGGTACTTGGAAAACCATTACAACCACATATTCAATGTAACACATACACGGGCTACTTCAAGTTTGTAACCGTGGGTACTTGAGAACCCCATAAACTTTTCCAGGTATTTATGAAACCCACTCAAGTTTGTAACCGTTGGTACTTGAGAAACCCCACAAATTTAACTGGACATTTGTGAAACCGATTCAAGATTTACGAAGGTACTTGAGGACCTTTACAATCACTCCCCCTTACCACATGTAAGGTTACACTCTATTTCACTCAGGTCTATCCTAAGTTACTCTCAA
>QFDD01002482.1:0-18279 GCA_006871305.1 Vachellia collinsii | reverse complement strand
GCATCTCTTAATTTTCTCATCCTTTCGCTAAGTCATTTCCGTTCCCGTTTACCTGCATATCCATCTTCAACGAGATCGTCAAAATCCACATCTCTCTGTTGGTTGTCAAGGATATATACGATCATTCATTCCATTAATACTCGCTCTTGCTTAGCGTTGTTGAGAATAACATTGCAGACAGGCAGGCCAAACCAAAGGCAAGTTATATTCAATACCGATACTGCAATAGCAATGCATATAAATAGACTACCAAACCCGTACGGGGATTATAGGTTCCATATAAGTAGGTACCAAGTTAGGGATTTTGTTACACAAGTCAGTAAACCATTGTACCCCACCTAAATTCCTTTTACAGCTCTCAAAATAGTAGTTCCTCCAATCCAGAAGCCTCAAGTACAGAATATACTGGGTTAAAACAAGTAAATGTTATGTAATGCAAGGGGCAGTTAGGTAAGACTAGCTTACTTCTTAGAAAAACAAAGTCGTGCTACTGATCCTTCCTAGAAACTACTGTTGGAAAGAATATCATATCATCTAGCACCTAGCAGCTTTGAGGAAATTGTCAAATGGACTTGCAGGAGGCAGCTTCATGGCCAGCCATGGGTCCCTTGGCAATGCAGCTACTTGGGCATGTCCACCGTCATTTGCCACCTGCATGCAGGTGGTGAGAGAAGTTAACACTACATTTAAGAGTTGGATGAATATTTAGAACAGCCTAAAAAGCCTTCTGGTTTTTGAGCAATTACTGACTAGGGCAAGAATTAAAGTCTTCTACTGCATCCGAGAGAGAGAGTAAATCAGTAACTCTATACAAGGAAAGGACAAGCTTAAATGAAACATAAAATCCTCATAAACATAGAATGAGGAAGACCTTCTTAAGTGCTGAAATTCCATTTTCATTAACTGCCAGAGGTGATTTATCGTCTGTGTAACTGTAATGGTTCTCGTACGCAAGCCAGTTTGAGAGCCTCTTCCTTGCACATGTCCCAAGGGCTTCACACTGGCTAGCCATGGCATTGTATGGGAGAGGAGAAGTGGAGACGGCCGTTCCTGCTACTTGACCAGCTACCTCTAGTGCCTAAAAAGTAAAAACAATATAACGGGTTATTTGAGCCTATAGAGGCAAGAATAAAGAGTGATGATAAACACATTCTGTGATCTAATCCCCGTTGCTTAGAAAGTTAGCCTCAAGGCAAACTTTGGAGATCCAGCAAGTGTTTCACCCAGACTTAGGCAACCACCCACCCTGATCTCTGGCTACAATATCATTTTGAGGTTTACGTTTCTCAGCACCAGGGTTCAGTCTCTCCGCTGAGGCAAAAGAGCTATGCACAGATTACACAGGCAGGTGGACCCCACCTGATCCTTTGTTTTTTCACCCTCTCTAAGCAGCAGATCAAAACACCGATCCATTTGGTAAAAACATATTCAAAATTATTACTCATTTTTACCAAATAATTCTATCAAATATTCACATCAAGGCAGATATAGCCATGCTTGTCAGCCACAGTTGGCATTATTCTCCATCAAATTTACATAGGCATGGGAGAAAAACTAATACCGATTCCATAAGCTGTCCAATGCTGATGAGACGAGGGGGCACAGCTGGGGATGCGGGAATCTTAGAAACAAACCGAGACACATCAGAGACAGATGCTTCACTGATTGCATCATCTTCAACTACTGAATGAAAATCCTGCATAAAGAAGACACCGATAAATGGATTTTTCTACTAACCAATCCATCAAAGAAAAACTCTGGTCATGGTGATCTATTGATCCTTCAACTGAAGGTCAAGGTTATGTCTCCAATATTTAATTCTTTTTTGAAGAAACACTGAACTCTTCAGATATTCACACAGAGCTTCAGTGAGAAAGAAACTACTTTCAAATGTAATTTCAAATGGTCAATGCAATTAGCCAAAAGAAAATACCCCATCAAATGACAATGATTCCTTGGAATGCATAATCTTGTGATTCTGGTCAAGAATTGATTTTGGCCCAAACATAAATTCATCATCAGGCCTGAACATTTCTTCCAATTGTGCAGCAATGCTATCAGCATCCAACTTAACAGATATAAAAGGGGAAAATTAGACAGTGCCAGTGGTAGGTAAAGCACAGAGTAAGGTTTGGAATGAAATGCAATACCGTAGTGATGTTTGCCAGATTTCTAACCAAAATATCCTTTATGGCCTGCTTGTATTCACATATTTTGTTCTGTAACTCAGAAATTGTTGACATGGCCAGCTGATTATCAGCAGCAGTACCATATTCCCTTGTGTCCACATGGATCTTAGCATAAACTTGAAAGTCATCACTGGTGCCCAAGAATGGGTCAATCTGTTTTTATGGAAAGCAATAAACTGTTAAGGAGATATTTTTACAGATATGCCAAAAAAAATTGGCTTCTATACCACAAAAACCAGTATGGTAATCAATCAAAAGGCATTAGATGCCACAAAAGTAGCAAAAATTCAGTCACTCACTTCAGATACTGGTAATGACTTGAGCAAGTCATTCAGTTCATGAATCTGATACGATTTGCTGGCAAACATCAACATGCTTGTAGACATTACAAAAACAGACCTCTGACAAGCTGGAGGCAACATTCCTGCCAGAACATGAATTGGTCAATTTCATATTTTTCTTTAATGGAGTTTACTAACATCAGAAATGGAAAATTTTCGAAAGGTCACACCATTGCTCGGATCCAACAGCATATTCCAGAGGGAAAGAGGAAGCTGGAAGAAGCTGACCACCAAGTTATCTTTATCTTTCAGGTTCTGCAGCATTAAATTTTAACAGATTCAGAATATCAAACACATAGAATGGAAACTGATCACAGTTAAAGCAAGTTTCTTATCAAAATAAGTACGCCATTATTGCTGCAGGTATAAGCATACAAAGCCAACAAGAAGGTAGGCCATTGGCCAATGCAAATACAACTAACTAAACAATAGGAACCAGGAAAGATCTGATGACAAAATTATTAATGATAATGAAGCCATCAGATTTACATGATTAACTTATGGCTCTTGACACAATTGTAGACAAAGTAAAGCATACTAGCATTCAACGTACATAAACTAACCAAAAGCACAAAAGGAGCAACCATTAAAAAAAAAATCATACACAAGAATAATTACAACAGGAAATAGAGCAAGTAATATGACTGTATAGGAAAATCTACCTTAGCGTGTAAAGCAGTTAGTGTTAACAAGAAGGAGTGAGCTATAGATTGAATGGTTGAAGGCAAATTATCAGGAAGATTGGCTTGAACCCAAAAGGAAGACAGCAACTGTGCAATTTGATCTTCACTAAGCTTCAAGACATTTGGTTCCTGAGCCAATTAAACACCAAACCTTATATTTTACCAAAAATCCATATCGACTGAAGTATAATGACAAACGAAAAAACCTATTCATCAAAACAAATTACAGATGCTTACTATCTCAGTCAGACTTGATGATCCAGCAGTCTTTTCAATGATGGAGCCCAGTTTGTAAAAGTTAGGCGAATTCTTCAAGCTACAACCCAGTTTCCAATCTTCCACAGTATCCCTCTCTTTATAATCATCATGAACAGCTTGACCATGATTCTCTGTCTTTGTTCCATCACTACCTCTGCGGAGCTTTTCAAGTAAAGCTAGAACTGAAGCAGATGCAGATGCAGTGGAAGTATGGGTATGCCATCTTTTGTGTTGGTCTGAACATTCATGAGGATGGTACGAATTTGGAAAAAGAAGTATAGAAAATATTTGGTGTGCTCCAACACGTGCCTCAACATCTGAATGCAGCATCACTGTCAAGAGTTGCACAAGAAGGACTTCAGGGAATGCCTGTTGAAATCACCATAAATGATCAATGGGTGTATTCCAATATAACATAAGCATAAAAAATTTAACACAAGTAAGGTTTAGTCTGATTCTTCAAAACAGAAAAAATTAGCAGAAATTTTAATACGATAGGCTCCAGCTTCAGATTGCAGTAAGCATTCTTTATTTAAACAGAATGATTATGAGAACTTCATCTCACCTGCTGTGCATGTGAACAGACTAAAGCCAAAGCTACCATACGAGAGAGTATTATCAATGATCGAATGGTTGCCCTGGCAGCAATGCCATGTGGCAAATTTTCCAGGGTTATTGCCATTAAGTCAAAGAGTGGCCGAACATCAACAATCTAGTCATCACAGGAAGAGAGTATGTTAGTAGCAGATGGCATTGACCATGTCTATTGTAAAAATTGAATTTGTGGATAAAAGGAATGCAAAAAGAACTGCGCACTATAATCCCACCGCTTTGGCAATTTCTAATAAGCACTCCTCAATGGAATTCTGAAGCATGATATTCAAGTTTAGCTCTTGTTCTCCAACTGATTCACTGGAGGCTTGAAGGCTTTTCCTAAGATGCCGGCAAAGATCACCAACAAAACCAATCTCCACCAACCCTCTATCTGACCTAATTTGCATTGCTAAACCCGTAGCAACTTGAATAACACTAGTTTTAAGTTGGGGATCATGCATAACCTTTTTGTGGTCCAAATGACGAATCACAGAAGCCAGAATTAACAGCTGATTCTCTAGGGGATAACAATAAAAAAGAGGGAATATTAAAAGAATATTACAACAAATAGACTAAAAGTGATTTCCCAAAGTATTTTAGTCAGGAGCGATTGAAAGACTAATACCTGAATTATCAGTGAAATATGCCATGGTAGATAGAACCATCATTGCTAACCCATGCTGAGGAGCCCAATGGCGTCCTGAGTCAAAGTAGACAAACATGGGATCAAGTACACAGCGCATGGTTGTGCTTTCCTTCGCCAATTCAACCATTCTTTGAATGCATATTTGAGCCCAAATTTCTGGGTTCTCAATTTCTTCTCTACAATTATAAAATCAAAACATAGAAGAAAGTTAAGGAGTAATAACAAACTGTATAATAGACATGATCAGAAAAAATAAACTCTGTAGCTGAAGCAATCAGCAGGACTTAAAATGTATAATAAATATTAACAAAAACTCAATTTAAGATCTTGAATAACCACTATCTACCTATTCAAATGGGAAGGATCCTTTATTTCTGGCCGGGGCTGGAGAATCAAGGAACTAGAGCGATTCTCATTGCTAATGACTGCACCACCTCGTCCTTCACCTCGGACAACCTCATCCACCCAATTATGATGAGGCTCTGCCCTGATGTCAGAACCTTCACCGTGCCTAGCTCTCCCATAATTATCTAAGATAGCACGGACAATCTGCTTTTTGAATGAACCAACTTAACATGGATATAAAATAAAATTACAAGCAGTAATTTAATAGATAAACTTATGCAGAGCAACTGATCAACAAATAATAATTATAACAATAATATACGAGCTTTATGGAAGCTTACAATGTTTTTCACAAAAGTACACATTTCCAATATAATTATCTATCTTAAATGTTTGAACACAGAGGAAACGAAACATACTAGATATGCCTCAAGCAATATGACCATAAAGTGCACTTAATGGCTATAATGGTTTCGTGGTTGAGCAACTGGATAACTCACCTCATCAAAGTCATCAAAGATGTTCGAAAATTCAGCCATAAACCATATCTGTCAAGAACAAAGGCAGGTGAATAAAAATTTCTCTTGCTGAATGAATTTTTCTTTTTTTTTTTGGGGTTGGGGGGGGGGGCAACATAACAATGAAACCATAGATATTAGAAAGCAACAACACGTTCACGAACTAAACTTCTGTAAATCTGAAATGCAAAGGAAATCGAATAAAGCATTAATTACCATAGCTGAGAGGCATTGCAGGCTTGCTGATCTCAAACAGCACTTTGCATGTGATTCACCATGCTCCTGTGAAAGGATGAATACTTTCCTCACCAATTTCTCAATGTTATGAGTATAAGTGGCATCTACCTGTACAATTATCAGCTCAATAGATGAACAGAACAACAGTGTATGACAGAAATGATGCTGGCTACTTATTTATAATTATAACTATAGAATATAGAATTTAGAAAGTGGTATGACTCACAGATCAATCAATCATAACAAATCCTTAATCTACCCCTCCTTTCCCCACAAGAGGACAAGGAAAATTAAGGGTCAGCAACTAGTTGACTTGACCCGGAAGGGTTATGAATATTGTAGATATGCTTTTACTGATTTTAGATTATTCTAGTACTAAAATGCCCTTACCTTGTCCATATTATATATAAAGAGGTATGCTACACAGAGCAATTTATCGTCATTAAATAAATCCATGACCTACCCCTCTCCCTTCCTCAAAGGAGGATAAAGAAAAATGATGGATCAGGTACTGGTCGATTTGACCTGCAGGGTTATGAATATGGTAGATATGATTTTACTCTCTTCAGATTACTCTAGTACTAAAATGCCCTTTTGCTTATCAATATTACAGGTAATTCTACGTAAAAAACTGATTTTAACAAAGCACAACCATGCACAAGTTGCATGGGCAAATAGCCCAAAGGCCAAGACTTGGATTGTGTTACTTACCTGACTATAGATAAATGTCGTTAATATTTGGCATCCAAGGGTCCGAATGTCATCATGCTTGGAAGATCCCAAGAGCTCAGAAATCACATTAAGAACATTGACAGCAAAGTAAGCTCTGCAATGCGCAGAAGGCATAAATGTAATACAAGAAGGAGAACAAAGTTATGAGCTCCTCTCATATGATGGGACAGTACAAGTTAAACAAACAATATAGCAGAATTCTTTATATAAAAATTGCAACACCCCGTCAGAGTGAGGAAATATAAGCTCATTAATCCTGGGGAACTTACATCTGCACCTTACACATTGAAAGCAACTTGTTGAAAGCTGCTGTCACAATATTTACAAGTTTGATGTGCCCAGATCGGAGCTCTTTGTAGCATCTTTCTTCAAGATATTTTGCAATCTAGCAGAATAGGGAGACATGATGAACTACAGAAATTGATTCAGCTTATTAAAATGAACTCATTTTTTGTTTTCCTTATCCCCTTGATTTTCACATATTCAAGATACAAAATTGAATTTGTAGTATAAAATACCTTAGGGATCCGGACAGGGTTTCTTGATGCATATTCACATAATTTGACAATCTTCCTGTCACTTGGAGGCCCATCCTGAAAAGCATAAGGTCAATGTTACCAGAGTCACTTGCTGTTACAAAGCAATGGGAGCGGGTTGCAAAAAAAATGCTTTTTTCCAAATACCATGTACAAGCAACAACTGTGTTCTTTTGCCTTGGAAAACCCCAAAGTTAGCAGCGCTTAAATGATTCTAGTTATGAACCAATTTAAAATAAATGGAAAGACAAATGTCCACCTTTGGTTATAAATACCTAATGAAAGGTCCGAAACGCAGAGGTTGTAAACAAAAGCAAGGTTTTGTTTTAGAGAAGCGATGATCATGCCCTAGTAATGAGAATATATTGCATGCAGCCCGAATATGTATCGTAAGAACCATAAAGCCGATAGAAACTCAAAGGGGTTACAGGATGAATTTAAAAGAAATAGTACGACTCGTACTGGGGATTTCGGGAACATATCAGTCAACAGTTTTCTGTAGCGCTTAACCGGTTGACGTGATCTCGACCTCAAAGCAGGACAGCAGACACACATGTTTCCGCATGCTGGAAAGATCTTCTGGGAGATGAAACCCATTTCCTGCACATTTTCAAAAGAAAAATACAAGAAAGACGGACAATCAGAACAGGAAAGCATGACTTTGACGGTTCACCAAATTAAGTAACGAAAGGACAGAAAAATCTCGAAGCAGTGAGGCAAAAAGATGAAAGGCAAGACACGACAACGCTAAAGCAAAATGCAAACCATCCAGAGTTCCCAGTACAGACTCAGTAGCGGTGGAAACGCAAAACGGGAGAAGCGGAGAAAACCGGATACTAGAGGAGTAAAGCAAGGCCCTAGTAGAAAAGTAGAAAGGAAACATGTGGAGTAACATACTGTGCCCAGATTATTTCCAAAGTTGAACCGGGACACGACAATGCTACATCAGGGACTCTCTAGGACGCCTATGGTCGATTGAACGATATTCCAGAGGACTCTAGACAGGAGTATACCTAGCCTGCGGAAGCAGATCTGGAAAGCGAGAGTGGTGAATCGTCCCCAGAGTCTACTCAGCGAGCGAGCAATGGAGATAAACTATGAAGTGAGCCAGCGACTGCAAATAACAGAAGAGCCAACGGGGAACCAAACTCAAAAAGGAAAAAAAAAACCAAAGAAAGAAAGGAGTGTGTATTAAGAAGAGAAACTAGGAGCTATATCACGTGATAGGTGTCAGGGTCTTTTCTTTCCTATTGCACAATTTGACTGAAAAGGTAGAGTAGGGGTCTTTTTAATTGTGTGCTTGCAGAAGGCAGGCAAAAGGCGAGGCATTTTTTTCAAATTTACGAATACCTTGGGACTTATGGCAGTTGGCGTTCCAAGCTATGTCACCAGGACCAGGGAGGGGAAACCATGATTGGATTGGGGGAGAGGCGAGACTATGCACAAATAAACGCAGATCTGGATATGGGTTATTTTCACGATGCATTGTGCACGCTTTTGGGGAACTGATGTGGAAACTTTGTCTTCTTCTGTCTTTCTTTTTCTGCGGTGAATAGAAATCCTATTTGTCTTTAACTAGAGCCTCGAGTTTCAAACCTTCTCTGCGTGAAAAAAAGTTTCAAACTTTCGACCCCCCAAATAAATATTGAGAAAGTTTCCTACTGGCACCACTCTCCCTGTCCCTCCCAAGTCCAAACAGCTTCAAGTAATAAATTAACGAACGTCTTTCAATGCATAACACTGCAGTTTTACAACACCCCTAACTCCCCAGGTCGCCCCGCCAACTACAGCAGATCATTATTTCTTTCGCGGTTTTTTTAGTTGACCATCGTTGACTGCGAGATGAGCTTACCACTTGTACTCATATATTCGGGAGCCGGGATAAACATTTTAATAATTTATGAACCACTGTTTTTTAATTAAAAAAAAGCAGTTAAATATTATTTTTTACAATTATTTAAAATTAACCTTAATCAATAATGTTTGTAAATAAGGTCATTTTTTCTGCCCAAGTAAACAAATTCATGAAATTAAGTGACAAAGAACTTTTAAAAACGAATCATCAATGTTTGATTGAATTTTGTAAAAATTGTTGTGTTGAGAATCATCAATCAATTAATCTATTCTTGTAGAATAAGATTGAAAGGAATAATATTTATTGCTCTTTTTTTTTTGTAAGATGTCTTTTAAATTTAAAAATATTAAAAAGGGACGAACGAATAGTTGGTCGAGCTGGTAAGTAAGCTTGACCTGAGAACATGTATTCAATTCTTAGAAAACACTCTTGTTGAGAGAGGTGAAAACTCTACCTATATAGGCAACACACTAAACCTCGAGTCCGGATTAGTCGGCTACCTCAGTTTGGTAACTGGATACCCGATGGTGGCGGCTCTCCTCCAAAGGAAGAGACTTAAAACCATTCCATAAGGAAAAAAAATTGAGAAAGGGAGCAAGATTTTTCATGTATAAATTATTTTTAGTTATTCTCATTTCATTCTGGGTACCAAATTACCCATAAACTAAAACCGACCCATGTTTTTTGCACAAAATTCAAGTAAGCTCTCCAAATTTTATAGATATATTGAAATACAAGATCGATATTCAGATTAAGAGGAATATCTAAATTGGTTAAAAAAAATATTTAATCCCAACCTCGACAAAGGGCAAGACAAAAGGATTCCCTGGATGAAAAAATTACGCCTCTCGCAATCTGTGTAGAGCGATGCCTAGCAAGCGGTGCGCAAGGCAAAATCATTCCATTCCATCTTATAATAATTTAACTTTTCCCCACGTTCACAAACTAAATCATGGATGCGGAACAAATCTCTTTCCGCAACATGTTGCTTGTCGCTGTGGGAATCTCAAGTTCTTTTTGGGCAGCCCCAACTTTTTTGTCAGAAAATATAGATAAAAAACCATGGAATTTTAACTTTTTTTGTCTTTTAACAATTCGTAGTTCCCTGCTGCTGAAGAACCCGAGAATGATAAATTATACCACCCCAATCTCTTTCACTGATGCAATTCAAACAAGGAAATGCACCATCATCTAGAATATCGGTGCTCCCCAGGGAGCGCAAGATGACACGCGTCAATATACGCAATGGAACCTTGTGGTCCAGCAAACTTTAGTGAGGATGCCCCACCTGATCATTAACCGTAGCAACCACAATAATGTCTGCCAGCCAGATATGGGTGGTGATCTATATCCCCGACGGGCCATGGGAGTCGGTGGGACATGAAGTAAAATAGCGACTCACTAAGTTGGGCCAAATAACTAGTTCAGTCGAGAATATGTCAGCCAATCAAAATTTATTCCAAACCCGTATTCAGCGAACTCAAGGATTCCCTACTGGCCAAAAAAAAAAAATTCAAAGATTCCCTATTTTATCCAGCAAACTCGACATAACACCCCCCCGGGGGGGGGATCTAAATCCTAGAACTCAGCTTCTAGAGGAAAATTAACTAGAAACGCAATCACATGGGTCGGGGTCCCTGTATCTGAATTCCCACCCAAGAAGATGAAACAAAATATGGGATTTGCACGAGGATCCTTTTCTTTAGCTAATCACTTAATTGCAATTGTCAACTTCAGAGTCAATGATGCTCCAACATTTTAATATCACCCTGATTTACAAGTGGGTCAAAAAGTTAAGATCCATCCTGCAATACAACTGTCAATGTTCATTGCAGTATTTGGTTCGGAGGTTGTCAAGAATCTCTGCATACTCCATTGGAGTTGCCTCGCTGCAGAACACTTCCTCCCAGATCTTGCGCAGATCTGTAGATAAGCTAGGTACTCAGTTAAATCATGTTTGCATTGAAAGAGCGGAAAGTTAGAAGAAAGGAATTGATATTCTACAACAAAAATGGGTTAGAATTTGGTCATTTACTTGACAGCTTGTCGATTTGAAAAGAAGTACTCGTGTTCAAGAAGGAAATGTAGAAGTCGGAGTTAATATTAAGTTCAAGTTCATATGATGAGTATTCATTCCTATGGGAGACACTTAATACCATTCCTATTCTCGCCAACTCCTGTTTCTCGTCCTTAACATATATACATATATATATTTTTGTAACTTTATTTCTAGTTTAACAGATTCCTAAAACAGGGCAATAGTAACTGCTTGAATTCGATAAATGAATAATAAAGATACCATTCTTATCTGTTGATGTAAGGCACATAATGAGCATGTCAAATCTTGAAACCTTGGTCAAATTCTCTATGTAACTGACAGCCAGAGCAGTATCTTTCCTGCCAAAGACAAACACACACAGACACAGTTTAGTAGAGCTCAAACACAATTCAATACAATTGATGCACATTTTATAACATAACTGCTTACGTGAAAAAGGATGCCACACACTTAATGATGTCCATTAGTAGCGCAGAAGATAAGGCGTTTTTGAATATCTTCGGTAAATCTTGAGGAGATATGGCCTAACATATGACATAGGAAAACCATCATTTATTACAGAAAGTAGTATAATACTGAGGACCAAGAATAAACACACAAGATGCTTTAACGTGATAGAAATTACACTGAAATTAAAGTAGAAGTGGCAAGTACATCACACAAAATACCTTCAAAAGACGAGACTGCAGGGCAGAATCACCTGAAAACGCTCTCCATGACACCTCAAACTGATAAGCTGAATTTGGTGGTGTTATATTTTTTGCAGCTTCAGCCATGACTCGAGAAGCTACATGCGAAGCAAGATGTTGAACAGATGCCTTCATTTCTTGCTTGTTAACTCTGTCATGTCTCTGATGGAGATGCAAAACAAGGAGTTAATTTAAATAGATGCCCATTAGTTGTATCCTTGTCTCCTGTATCCATACATGTTTTATTGTGGCAAACTGCAAATTAGGCAATAGTGGTCTTCAGTGTGTTTTTAGCCATAAACATAAAATTTCTTTCTCTTTAAAATAACAAATGAGGGGGAAGAATTCAGAAATTTGAAGTGTGAAATGAGCAACCCCAAGAGAACAACTTCCTTTGACACTAGAGTACAGGGGATTGCCACTTGAGACAAGACTCACGGACATCAAAAGCTATACTTATTAGTACCTCTCTGTGATCTTGAACGTCAGCAGCCCCTGATTTTTTCGTACCATTTGGAAGAGGACGGACGGTTCCACTATCAATATTTGTCTCTGACTTTCCCACTTTTTGAGTTCCCTGTACGGAGCTGCTCAGAGCTCCAGATGCTTTCTGAAGAGTTTCCTGAATAATAGCCAAAAAGCTTCAAGAGTCATAAATCACTCCAACAGAGATGTGAGAATGACAAAAGTAATAGAGACTGAATATTATTTCAGAAAACAAGTCTTAATCCCATATGTTTCGAACTACCAACTAGACCCTTTGAGACAATATAAAATCTTGCACTTCATTTCACTTAAGAAATAAGTTTTCTTATTAGGCTACACTCTCCACTAGTCTTTTGCAAAGATATTTATCATAAGTTAATATGATGGCATTCTCGGTCACCTTACACTCCCCTCCTGCATTAGTTAATTGCATTTTCAAAAAACCAAGGCTTCCTGTCTTTGAGCATATCTTCAGTTTTAGGATTTGTTTACTATGAATATACATAGGCTCAATACCTTGGGGGGCTGACCATTTCATAAGAGGCAGCATTGTGCCAGCCCAGTCCACTCATCTAAGTTTTACATGACACCACCTTAGCATATAGTTCATGGTCCACATAGCAAAGTAAAATGTAATATTGAGTAATTAACATTTGTGTTGCAGTCATATTAACGATATATTCAGGTGCTTACATTCTCATACAAAGATTTGATATCAGCATACTGTTTCTTGATCTCTTGATTTTCAGGTTCCAAACGCAGAGAAAACTCAGCATCTGCAGTTTATGCAGTAATCAGCATCACAAACTCATATAAATCAGAGATTTTTACTTTGCTAATGGAAAATATCAAGCTAGAGTTTTAACATACCCTCCATTGCTTCTTGAAGTTTCCCAAGTTCTTTTCTAGCTGTTGCTCGACGCGAGTATGCTTTTATGTAACGATCATCAAGATTTAAGGCCTCTGTACAGTCATCCTCAGCCTGTTGAAATCTACAGACATATACAGAAGGGGGAAAAATATATTACCCATGCCTACATGATTATGAGTCTGTTTTGCAAATAAAATCCAATTGTTTTCAAAATTAACCATTTCAACAATGTTCTATGCTAAAGGAGTCATATTCTAAAAGGATAAAATGCACATCTAGTAAAGCATGCCTTCTGAGTTTGATAAAGGCCATTGCTTTATTTGCATATGCCACAGCTGTCGGTGAGAAGGCAATACTTCTTGAATAGCAGTCAATAGCTTCCTTAAACTTCTTCTGCTTGAAGTATTCATTACCCTGGAAATGAAAGTTGCCATCAATATGGATGATAACAGCCGAAACATTGGAGAAAAAAATATCTTAGTATATACTACTACTACCAGTTCTTTTTCTGAAGCAGCATTGGGAACATCTTCATTGGTGAGACTACTATGGAGATGATCAAAAGAATCTTTATTTCTTGAGAAATCATATTGTCCTGAAGTACTTTTCGTAAACTCAGATGACAAAGTTTCTCCTCTTGATGATGTCTCCACACCCACTGATCCAGTATTTTGAGAAGATAAACACTTCGTAAATTTCTATAAGAATATTATGCATCATTTTTTCTCAAATACATGAAAGCATCCATACGAAAAGAAGTATACATAAATGAAACCCAAGGAGACAACATTTTTCTTTTCTCTTAGCATTTGAGAGGTGATAATATGTCAAGCATTAGAAACAAGAGCAGAATCAATTAATGAAACTATAATTCCAGTATTCAACAAATGAGTACGTCATAAATTAGTTGGTTGCTGGTAATACGCCTATATGATAAGTGGACCGTTCTCTGCCTCGTTCTCTGAACTAAACATTCTGGTACGAAAGGCTAAGCTAACAGTTAATCCAGTTCTCGTCATATGGTATGGAAGAACGTTCATTCAAGTTAAAAAGGGTACCTCTAAAGACAAAATTTAAAGTGGAGACTAAATAAATACAGTAAGTTCATAAAAGACATAATATCTGATTGCCTGTTCAACTCTACTCGAGTCTCGATAGCACAGGCATAACTTGATGGAAAACAGATTTGCAGCAGAATGACCGTGTAGTCCAGTAAGGAGATATTTGATGACTGGTTTTCGTTGACATAAAAATTCTCAGAAAAACTCGCAACTTTTCTGAGATAAGAAAAAAATTACCAACTTTTTCCTTTTGCAGCCTGTGACTTCATTTTTCGCCCTTTGTCCTTCCGAGAAAGTTCCCAATCTTGCAGGTCATTTAAAAAGCCCTGGAAATCCTGCAAAAATAAGAAGAAAAGCGACGCCTGATCACGTTGCAGATAGTTGAATGTTTAAATGAACAGTGAGATCGAGTGCAACGCAGCATAATCAACAGACTATGGCGAAGTAAGGTAAATCTAATACCACGCTCGGGTAGTGCGAAATTCAGCAGAAAATAATAAGAGGAAGAAATGAAAATACTACAGAAAGAAGCGATAGTACAACGCCGTTGGCAATGGCATCGACGAACCAAAGGCGTCTATTGATAGAAAGAAATTTAAGAGATCATTAACAGAGAGAAACGAAGCCGGATAGTGAAGGGAGACTTTACCATGAACAGAACGGAGGCGCCAGCTCTCGAACTCGAAGCAGCGCCGTCGTCTGGACTCTGGAGTGGTGGTGTTTTATTTTAATATTTTTATCATAAAATTAGAAATTTAGAAGTTCGGGAAGAACCTTCAAGATAGTTTCATGTGGGTCAGGCCAGGCCTGTTTTCCCGAACAAAAGAATAATGGTCTGGATCAGCGATTTAGCGTTCAAAGCAAGCCCAGCCTTCTTTTGCTCTAGAAGCCCAACTCATGATATTTTTGGACCTCAAAACTTATGAAAAGAGAGTTAAATATTTTAGGGCTGCATGGGAGCTTGTTTGGAAAGTAACAAAACATTGGCTTCAAACTTTGGTTTCACAGAATCCAAGGTAAGTATGTGAGAGAGTTTTGTCTCGACTTGCGTAAAATTGATTTTGGGAATTGATTCCCAAACAAGCTCTTAAGACCTGAGAGTGTTATAAAGAAATGCATGCTGGTGGTGTTATGGATGATCTAATCTCACCCTTCCAGTCTAGCTTCATTAAGGACAGGGTCATTCAAAATAATATTATAGTCGGACAAGAGGTGATGCATATTATGAAACAGTCAAGAGGGAGGAGAGGCTTGCTAGCTTTGAAGATAGATTTGGAGAAAGCCTATGACAGAATTAGTTAATCATTTCTTCGTGTAGTACTGAGTAAGATTGGATTTAAGTCTGACTTCATTAACCTCATAATGAAATGTGTGTCTTTGGTCACCTATAGTGTGCTTTGGAACGGACATCAATATGAATTCTTTGCTCCTAAAAGGGGGCTTCATCAAGGGGATCACGTTTCCCCTTTATTATTTGTACTATGGATAAACTGTCACACATCGTTTGTGATGCAGTCAGGGAGGGATACTAGAATCTCATTACTATTAATAGAGGAGGGCCTTCAATTTCCCACTTAATGCCTGTAGACAACCTAATACTCTTTAGAGATGCTACTGAAAAGCAAGCAGAGAGCATGATGGTATGCTTGGATAAATTATGTCTAATCTTGGGGGAATGTATTAATAGAAGCAAATCGTCAATTTTCTTCTCCCTTGAGGTGCCAGTAGGTAATAGAAGGAAAATTTTCTCATTGACAAGGATGACTATTTCAGCAGAGATTCAAAAATACATCGGTATTCCAATGGTTAGAGGGAGAAAACCTTCAAAAAATTATCGTTATATAGTGGATAGAGTCAAAGCAAAATTGGCAACATGGAAAGCTAATAGCCTTTCTCTGGCGGGACGAATAACACTGACCAAATCTGTACCAAGTGCCATACCAGTTTATCCAACGATGGTGTACAAAATCCCTACCTCTATGTGTCATGAAGTAAAGTGATTGCAGAGGAATTTCGTATGGGGGAATAGCCAAAGCTCTCATGGTTATCATCCAATTGGATGGGAAAATCTTTTGAGGACTAAGCATCAAGGGGGTATTGGATTCAAGCGCTTATAATCCTTGAATGATGCTTGTGGAGCCAATATTGCATGGAAATTAATTATTGGGTCTAAAGGCTTTGTGGGTTGAGGTGCTGCTCCACAAATATATGGTGAGAAATGAAGAAAATTTGCTAGATGCTATAAGAGGTGACTCTGCACTGTGGAAGTTCATATCGCACCAAAAGAATTCCATTGATCCTAGGCAGAAGTGAATAGCAAGGTTATTGATTGGGTATCTAATGGAACTTGGAATTTTCAGCAGCTATCTACCATACTACCCGACCCTATATTCCAGAAATTAATCTCAATGGCACCACCAAGATTTGACTCAGGCAGTGATGTTATTGCCTAGAATACAACAAACTCAGGTAATTTCACTATCAAAAGTGCATATTACCTACTTGAAGAAAATCTATCTAGTCCTCGTAGATCAATATACAAAAATATAAGAAAATGGAAGGGAGCTGAGTGCATTAGAGTATTTCTTTGGATTGAGTTTCAAGAATGTTTGCCAACTAATGCTTGGAGAAGTCGGTGGTCCTCCACCTCTGCTACATGTGCACATTGCAATAGCAAAGTTGAAGATACCATCCACATCCTCCGTGATTGCACCTATGCTAAATAGGTATGGCTCCAAATTGTTCAGCCAAACTATTTGCAAGTTTTTTCTCAGCCCCCTTGAAGGATTGGTTTGCCTTAAACCTGAAGAGAAACATGGGTAGGCAGGGCACTGAATATTGGCAACTTTTGTGGGGGGTTTCTCTCTGGGAATTGTGGAAATGGAGGAACCAACAGATTTTTGAAGCAGGTTTTATCAAACCCATTGAGCCCCTTTTAGATATTATGTCTGTTTGGAGGAGATATATTATGGTACAAGATGAACCTTGCCAAGGCAATAGCATTGATTATGGACTGATGATGCAATGGCAAGCTCCACGGTTGGTTGGGTCAAATTAAATGTGGATGGAGCTGTCTCCTCCTCTCAAAAGAAAGCTGGCCGTGGGGGAGTGCTTCGAAATCATCTTAGTGATTGGTTGATTGGTTGTACACAAGCTATTGGGCCTTGTACTGTATTTGAATCCGAACAGTTGGCCATGCTTAAGGGCCTCGAGGTGGCTTGGCAACTGGGCTGTAGGCGTGTCATCCTTGAATCTGATGCAAGGTCTCTAGTTATGATGTTGAAGGAGCCAAGGCCACACGAAGGTTGCTATTTGGTAGCCACTCAGCTAGGGAAATCATCTCTCATCCTTGGAAGTTGGAGATTGTTCACATATCTAGGGAGCAGAATCCGGTAGCTGATACTCTTGCTAAGGAAGGTTTAACCAGATCCTCTTTACTTGATAGTTGCCCTATTCATTTGAGACTTCTAGTGACAAATAAGGGTTTGGGACCTAGTCCCCATCTAGTTTAATTTTTCTCTGTTACAGGCTATTCAACCTTCTTATGTACCAAAAAAGGAAAAAGAAAAAGAAAAAGAAATGGAGAGTGTGTGTTACTGGATATTGCTCATTTGCAGAAGAATGGGACATGTTCAAGGGTCTAAAATTAGCATGGGAATTTGGATTGAAGAAGGTGATGATAGAATACGATTCAGAATCTCCAGTGGAAATGCTACTTAACAATGAGGAAAGCAATACTTGCAGCCTTGTTTACTTACAAATTCCAGGTATACTACTGTACAACTGGAAGGTGAAAGACATTCACATTGCAAAAGAATATAACAGTCTAACTGATGCATTGACAAAGGAATGATCAATGCCCCCTTAGTTTGATTATATTTACTTTTGGCCTTGAGCCCTCCTTTGTACCAAAAAAATAAAATAAAATTGGGGAGTGCGTTGTAAGCAGTGATCATAGTTTTTTTTTAAGAATGATTAATCTACGAAACCTTATAATTTTTTAATTACTTTTTAATCAGATTCCCGTCCTTTTTTTATTTTTACCATTTTCTTATACTTTCAACTGAATTTTTTTTCCTAATTAACCTTGCATGCATATAACAAAAAATTTATCGTAACTTATTAATTTAGATGCCATAATAGTCTCTCTCTCTCTCGGTTTAGCATAATAGTCTTTTT
>QFDD01002481.1:0-21442 GCA_006871305.1 Vachellia collinsii | reverse complement strand
TTGTGAATTATGTAACCCATATATATTCTTGCAAGTTTGTAAAACTACATTCAAGTCTCTTAGGATCAGTGAAAAGATCGTATGGTTTCAAACCAGGTGAGACAAAATATGTTAAGCGAAGCTCTTATACGATTAAGGAGTATTATTTTGAGAGGATGTTTCTGCAGAGACTTTTAGCAGTAAGGAGATGAACATGCTTGTCTCAAATCCCGGATCCGGACCAAGTTACTGTAGATCAATATTATCCATTTTAATGCCATCCCGCTAATTAAGTATATATTGCTATAAGATTAAGGATTACTTGCTGTTATGTACCATCCTCTTTGAATATGTATATCTTGGCTTCCCAAGAGTCTAGTGCTTCTGCTGCAAGTAAGAGAGGGTTTTGGAGGAAGGACCGAGCATGTGCAGAGGATTAATTAGATTAACATCTGAGAGATCTTGAAGTAGATGATCAGTAGTTAAGTATCTTAATGTCCATATACATAATAGAAGATATAAGCTGGTTGTTGCAAGCAACTTCATGTGTTATGAAACAAGATATCAGTACCAATAAAGAACCTTGATAACTAATGAAAAAAACAAGAGATCAACCTCTGTTCTAGCCGCCACTATCGCGTAATTAAGAAGCTATTGAGGTACATGAACCAACCTGTCATTTGGATCAGGTGAAGCCTTGAGAATACCCTTTGTGATCCGAGAATAATATTGTTCGAATACTACTTTTGTTGCAGCTTTTGTTCCCAACTTTAGATTCTCCGATATATGCATATGCCTATTCCATGTTCAGCTTGCCGTTTGTATTCCCAGAAAAAAAAGTGCCCAATACTCTCTGTAGCTTACCAGGATGCTGTCTCAGCCACTATTTTGATGGAGTTATCTCCGTTTTCTGCCACCTGAAGAGTTTTTAAACACTCAATTGAGTTTAGTCAGTTATAAGGATTGTCTGGTTAAATACTAGAAAGTATATAAGAACTGATTTATTACAAGTTAAATATAAAAGATTATGTCACAACCCAACTAAAAGTATAGAAAATGTAAAGATCACTGCACATGTTAAGCATTACAGCTGCCATAGTGCAACATTTCACTTTTGGGCTACTAACAAGGCAGCAATCCAAAGAATGTGCCAAACAAAAGTTAGTGTACTCGATGGTAAGAAATTGGTTCACAGTTTAAATTCTGTTACTGATATGAAAATTTTATCAATAGACTATATGTAAATATTTCTGTAAATATTTTTTGAATTTAGAAATATACTCTGATCTAGATCAATTTCACGTATCTAACTCACTTAAACTTTTTAATATAAAAAACTCAAAGAATGTAAATAACACATGGGACGAGAATGTGCAACATGTTGGCAATCATATTATCAGTGGTTGTGTGAAAATTTGTCGGATAGATCTTGCTTGTGAAGTCGTTGGTATTTGCTCCGAGATGATAATAATAAAAAGAATACATAGCATGTTTAGTTGTACTTGATCATATTCAGTATTCTGATACTAACTCAACCATATTGCCCTTATTATTTTTCACTTGAAATGATTTTTTATCCTAAATAAGACCATGATCATTCAACAAATTGACTCACACAAACTTTTTTTTAATTGCCACCACTTTGATTACTATAAGTTTATTTTAACTTATTCTCACGTGCTAATAATTGTTAGCTAAATCTTTAAATATATCTTAAATTGATAAATTTTTGTAAGTTTACTTTTATTAAAATTTTCTTTCAATCCATATTCACAAATCATTCTCATGTTTCTCTTCCTTTTTCTTTTTAGAATAAAAATTAAACAGGAATAAAATTAGAAAATGGTCATTCATAACTTTCAAATGGACTTATATTTAGTACAAATTTTTTCCCTAAAAGTAAATTTATAATAAGCATATGAATGGGATACATTAATTATGTAAATTTATTCAAGTTTTTCTCCTCAAATGCTGTTATTTTGCCACCTATTATTTGAGAAGTAATTTGACCTAATTTATAAATCTCTAACTGTGTCAAACAATATTATTAATAATTTATTAGATTCAACAATCTAAATTAGAATTTAAGTAATTAAATTATCTTTAATTGAAAATTTTCCAAATTATTATACTTTTTTTGTAAAATAAAAATATTTATTCGGTAGATAACTCGAAGAAAGCTCAGTCGCTTACGCACTACGCAGCCACGGAGAGCGGCAAGGGCGGGAGTAAAAAAAACGTCAACGTCCGATTTCTTTTTTGGGCCAAAGACGTTCGCTTATAATTTATTAATTATCCATTTCCGAAAACGAGGCCGCCGTTAACCGTGATCGATGTGGCTGGCCCCCGCTATTCAGCAACCGTCGGCCCAGGTACCGGCGATCCTCACTGTATCTCCAAATTCGAAGCTTCTTGCCTTTTCCTTGGGTAATACCAAACCATGCTGTGTCAATTTTTCCTCTCGGCTTCGTAAGGTCAAAGTTTCCGCGGCGAAGAAGCAGCTCCCGAAATCACAGACTGGTTCCCAAGGTCCTACACTGCTTCTTACTGCTCAAGCAATGATTTGTTGGAATGTTTACTCACTGAGTTTGACTTATGAATGTTTCAGATGAAGGAAAACTTTCAACTCAGGGAACAGGTGATGAAAAATCTGATTTAGGATGGTTACCTGCTTTCCCTCATGTTCTGGTTGCTTCAATGGCGAATTTTGCATTTGGATATCATATTGGGTCAGTTTTTTTTCCCTCCTGTAGTTATACTCTCTCTTGTTAAGTTGTGGTAGAAGGAAATATTTCTAATTTTCTACAGAGGTGTATTTAAATGGGATCTCAATGACACGCCATATTCAATTGAAGGACTGAGGTGAAGTAGAATTGAAAAACAGTATTTTCTTACAATGGTTTCTGTTGTTTTGATTGAATTCCGTAGAAGTACCATTACTCCATCATGGGCCTATGATTTAGTAGTTAAGTGAAAACTTATGAATTACTTTATCATAATATGGAGCATGCCCAACTCACAAGGAAACCCCTTTGATTTTGAAGTGTTAGCGGACTATAGTTCGTGTTGAAACTTACAGCCTTGAATGTTGAATCATGGGAATCTTAATTCAAGCTAGACTTTTAGTTTAGTAATAGTGCTATAATTTGGTTAAGATTTTAACTTTAATTTAATCGGTTTACTTGTATTGCCTATATTAAGGATACAACTGGTGTTATGATTTTACCTCTTACTATTTAACGTGAATAATGAAATTTGAGTATTTTTCTCATTATTTTTCTTGATTTTTCCTCCCATTCTGCATAATTATTTCCTTTATTTTGTAAACTTAAGACCGAGAGTGATGATATATTGCTTGAAGCAACTTTATGTGATTCCCTGATTAATATTGACTGACAAAAGTAAAGCAAATATCTATGTTCTTTTATGTTGAAAATAGATGCACAACTTCATCAGTTACCGAAAAATTGGTGTTATAAGGGTTTTTTTTTTTTATTTTCTGGCCTCCTAAAACTAGTTGCAATGGGAATGCATATCTTGCAGAGTCATGAACGGGCCTATTGTTTCCATTGCGCGTGAACTCGGTTTTGAGGGAAATTCATTCCTTGAGGGACTTGTGGTCAGCATATTTATTGCTGGTGCTTTTGTTGGGAGCATTAGCACTGGTTCTCTCGTAGATAAGCTTGGATGTCGTCGCACATTTCAAATTGATTCAATACCCTTAGTTCTTGGTGCAATATTAAGGTAATATACATCAATTGTGGGATTTATGTTAGTAACGTGCTTTTATCCCATAAACGTTGAAATTGTCAAAGTCAATGCGACACTGTACTCTTCTCACACTCAGCTGTGCTAAGCTAATTATTTTGTGCTTGCCTGATGGGCAAAATTACATGTTGTAATTTGCTATTTGCGATATGCAAACTCTAGGTGCCAGAAATGTTAATGATATAGAACCATTGCTTGTCTTCCTTCTATGTTCATTTCCTTATTTTATATGTTTTCCCTGAATAGTCAAACCTATATTGCCTCCAGACTATAAGCACTTCCTTGGAAGGATATATATGACCTTACCTCTTCTAATTTGTGACAGCGCAAATGCTCACTCCTTGGATGAGATACTGTGGGGAAGATTTCTTGTTGGTCTAGGTATAGGTGTCAATACAGTTCTTGTTCCAATATATATATCTGAGGTACTTGTTGATCTCAACTTTAGCTTTATACCTTATAGTTCAAATTTCCTGATTATTATGTGTATATCTTTGCCTTACATAGAGTTTATGTTATTATTATTATTTTTTAAGTCTGCAGTGCTTGTTCAGTAACTTGAATGGCTATTTTCATAACTGGTAATAAAGTGTTATCATATTTCAAGGAAAATAGAATTAAAAGGAAAGAAAGTAGAATTATACAGTCATACTTCCAACATAATTAGTGTGAACATGATACAGTTGCTTAATTTGTTGTGTTTTAGAGAAAGGAAATTTCAAAACACATTTCGGTGTTATTCTCACTCTTTTTGTTATTTTTTTTTTCCGTTTTGATATGTGCTGTAGGTTGCTCCAACCAATTATAGAGGTTCATTAGGGTCCTTGTGCCAAATTGGAACCTGTCTTGGCATTATCACTTCACTAGCTCTAGGAATCCCTTCTGAAACTGATCCACACTGGTGAGGCTCTTCTTGTTTTGTCTCTTGTTGGTCCATTGATTGAAAGGGTTTTATTGGAGAGCAAAAACTTTGGGACGTTTAAAAATAAGAATGAATAAATACCATATAAGGGGCTCCCCTCACCTCCCCTCCAAAAACCCCCAATCAAACACTGACTAATAAATTACATTGTTCAGGTGGAGGAGTATTCTCTATATCGCAAGCATCCCTGGTGTTTTTGTTGCACTTGGCATGCAGTTTGCTTTTGATAGTCCACGCTGGCTATGCAAGGTAAGACTTTGTTATTTCCCTGTCCAATAGTTTTTAAACTTTTCCACTCTTTAATAGTCTCTATATTTCTGTGCAGGCTGGGAGGTTAGATGATGCTAAAACTGTTGTGCGTGAACTTTGGGGAGCATCTGAAGTTGAGAAAGCAATTGAAGATTTTCAGTCAGTCAGCAAGAGTGATGGTAGTGACTTGGACAGCAGCTGGTCAGAGATCCTGGAGGGGCCACATTCTAGAGGTCGTGTCAAGGTGGTTTTGGCTGTTACTTTAAGATAGGATTTTATGCATGGCAAACTGGAAAAATCTAATCATGTTGAAATAGTACTTAATCTTTTATTAAGTTCTTGGAATTCCCTTGGTTTCATAAAAGAGTCCCGTGTTTTTGTAAAATAAGTACAGGTTTTTAAGCATAATTTATTGCAGACATGCCACATCCACATGAAACCTACCTGTGTTTTTGTTGAATTGCAGTTTCATTCATCGGAGGTGCACTTTTTGTACTTCAGCAGTTTTCTGGCATAAACGGAGTTCTCTATTTTTCGTCATTGACCTTTCAAGATGTTGGAGTTCGTAGCAGTGCTTTAGCAAGCTTGTTTGTTGGACTCACCAACTTCGCAGGTTTGCAGTCTGGACAGCATTTTTATTTTGCATTTTTTTTGCCACAATTTTTATATTCCATCTCAAAATATATTCTTCGAATCATATTTCGGTTTCTGGGAACCTTCTCTTTTTATTTATTTTCAGGCGCACTTTGTTCTTTATATTTAATTGATAGACGAGGGAGACTGAAACTTCTAATTGGAAGCTACTTAGGAATGGTGAGTATTTATAAAATGTTTGAAACATCTGGACACTGGCTTTAGTTTCATGAAGATACAAGACCTTTTATTTTTACTGATTTATGTCTTATTACTTACCAAACTAGTCAAGATTTTTTTTTTCCTGCAGGCAATTTCAATGTTTCTTGTGGTCTATGCTGTTGGCTTTGCGTTAGATGAACAACACAGCAACAACTTATCTATACTGGGAACTGTCATGTAAGCAATTACTTGCTGCTAATAAAAGTTCGGTGAAAAGATTATTTATCATGAACAATGTGCTTTTTTCTCTTCCCTAGCCCAAAGAATTTATGTTATTACTAGTTTTTTTGGTTTTCGATTAACAAAAAAAAAAGATTGACACGAGGCGCACATTGGAATTATACACCGGAGATCCTTCATCCATCATTATATAATTGGGAATTGAATAACTTGTTTGCTATGATTTGTAATACTGACAAGAATGTGAGCTAGTAATTTACCAGAATGATTGGTTTTCAGCTGTAGACGCAGTGCTTGTGTCCATAGAGGATTGTATACAGATGTTCTGGGATGAATAAAATGACACGCACGCACAGAGATAATCTGGGATATTATCTTCACTTTGATTTTCTGAAATGTTGGCACATGGGTGATGCACTGATGCATTTTTCTTGTATACAATTATAGGTACATTTTCTCTTTTGCAATTGGAGCTGGACCAGTCACTGGCATCATTATCCCAGAGCTTAGCAGCACCAGGACACGTGGAAAGATCATGGGGTTCAGTTTTTCAATCCATTGGGTGGGTGTTAGTCTTTAGAACGTCGTTTCACTTTTTATCTCATGAATTTGGATCTCTGAATTGAAGGATCTTGTAAATTTCACAACTGGGCAATCAAATCTGAATGGCTCAGATTGTTCAATTGAACAATTTACAAGATCTCTTAACTGAGGATCCAAGTACAGTGAATTTAAACTTACACACTAATAAATACCTCCAGGTTTGCAATTTCGTGGTGGGACTATTCTTCCTTGAGTTGGTGGGGAAACTTGGAGTTGCACCAGTATATGCAGGCTTTGGAGCAGTTTCCCTGTTAGCCGCAGCATTTGCCAATTACTTCGTAATAGAAACTAAAGGGCGTTCTCTCGAAGAAATTGAACGGTCCCTTAACCCAAAATCTTGAACCAAGTCATATTAAATTGATTTGTTAATCAAGTAGAAAAGAAAGACCTTTCTGTAACCTTTCTACACGAATCACTGTATATTCCCAATCTCCGGAAATTCCCGTTGTACAAACATTTGGCCTTATAGTAGGAATGATGTTCCTTGAACTTGTGTCTATTATATTTGGTAAAGAACTTGCTTCCATCATACAGCATTGTGATATGTTTCAAGTAGAGCCTGGTTTGTTACTCATGTTGGTTGGTATGGAACTTCTGATCAGTTTTACCAAGAGTGCAGAGGAAACTCGTCAGCGGATGAAGTTCGCCCATGGTCGATGGCAAAAGTCTGCTGCAATATGGATCGAGTCACACCAGATGTAGCCGTGTCTCAGAACCAGCCTAACATGATGCGGAAGCAAAAGTTTTTTTTTTTTTTTTTTTTTAATAGAAGGAAGCAAAAGTTTTATGGTGACTGTAATGATGTGAGCTGTAGGCGCATTGAATTACAGAGACATTATGAGGCTACCGACAGGAATTGGAAAATACTAGTGTATGATGTGAAAAAGGTTGTGGCTGACATCAATTCTGTATTTATGCATGTGGACCAAGGTAAAACTACATGGAAACTTTGATCTTTTTGTGTCTGGTGCATTTAAACCTTGATACCATATTTGAATTCTTGCCAAAACATGTACTAGGACTATGACCGACAAGCATTTGACTGTGGACGAAGCTACTCAGCCAGACGAATGCATCATGGTTTCTCAATTTGTGCCTCAGATGATGATGAGATTAATGAATCTGGTTTTCAAGTTCGTCACATGGTTTTTAATGAAGGTGGTTCAGTTTTGTTTCATTGTGATTTTTAAATTGGAACAAAAGTCTCTCCTTTTTCTTTCTGTCTGTTTTCCTGTTTCCGTCTATATAGGCCAAGTTCAAGTAATGTTAGTCATCTAGCTTTTTTGAACTCTTCGAATGCATTCATTTTGCTTATGATCAAGTCGACCTTTTAAGTAATAATATGGACGTAACATATTCGTGGGTATTCAAACTTATAATCGAATCCCAAGACTAATAATAAGACCTTCTTGTTCTCATGACTATTTATTAAAGAAAAAGTTGGGGACATGAATATCTATCTGGTCAGCGAGTAAACACATCTAACAATCTCCTTTGATGATTATGTTTGCTGAGGAACTTTCTTCGCTTGGGTAGTCAAGCCTGTTATAAATTTAAAGAGGCAATTGTAGAGATTTTTTTTTTTTCAAAATGTACATGAGGAACTTATGAAGAAAGGAGAAAATGAATCTATGACAAAAGGAAAGTAGCTTTCATAAAGGAGACAAAGAAGACTAAAAGACAAGAAAGGCTTCCCCAGATTGTTGTGTCTGTTCTGTTTATGTAAAGGCTATGTGTATGTAGGACGCATTAGAAGTTCCCATGCAGGCTCCTTGTGTTCTTTTCTTTTTTACGCTTTGTGCGTGTTTGTCACTTTGCGTAGCTTCTACGTTGTTTTCTCAGCCGAATGAGTTGACCTTTTTTTTTTTGGTAGAGAATGAGTTGACTTTAAGTTCAATGGTGTAATTTTTTTTTACTCTTTAGTATGAGTTGACTTTAGTGTAAAAAATATTTTCCACACCATTCAAGAAAATCATTAAACAATGTATGTTTTTGTAAAATTAATTTAGCATTTTTCTAAAATGTCTCCAGTATTCTTTAAATAAATAATTTTCAATAATTAATAAAGAGAATGATAGAAAATTGGGAAAGCCTCCCATTAAATATTTTATTGATAAAAATAATCTAAATCAAAGCACCAGTACTTTGTATATACAAAACTTATATAGTATCAATATATTTTGTATATAAAAATTTAGTAGATCCGTTTTTATAAACAAAATTTTTAATAAAGTGGTTTCCCCAATTTTTTTAAATCTGAAATTTTGTTGGGATACTTGTTTTAAAGAAGGGAGTGAGTACTTCATTTGATTTCTTTTATAGAACGTGATCCAAAAGATATTTTTGATCTTTTTTTTATAAAACAATTTAATAGTTTCAAATTTCAATGAGCAATAATATTTTTTATATGTTCATATTTAATAAAGTTAACGAGAGAGTGTAGAAATTAATATGATATTAGAATTTAATGAGGTTAACAAGAGTAATATTGAACATTATTTAAATTTTATAACAAATTTACTATTTTTAAATGTTTTTATTAATATCTGTAAATTAGATAGAAATGTCTTGTAAAAATTTAGCAGGAGGCATTATATAAAAACTAAGAGAGTAATTTAATTTCACAATATGTTGGTAAAAAAAATTAATTTCTCAATAAGTGTTGCCTAAAAAAAAAATCTCATTGAAGATTTACGTTACAAAATTGGTAGGGATGTAATTTCCGCGAAACAGGACGACTGTGCTGAAAAAAGTCTGGCTGCAATTGGCCGACGACCTGACCGTTTGATCGTCACTTTCTCCAAGCAAACGCTGACGCAGTGGTCGTCTTTTACATTGTCGTTGTCGTTCGAATTTCTGGATCGAAACTGTGAGGAAGAGGGAAAGGGCCTCTGAATGTACAAACAATCATGGCATCCGCCGAGTCCAACCATGTAGATCACGTTGTAGAGCTCGTGGAGCGCGATCCATTAGCATCGCCTGGCGATGCTGAAGTTGTTTCGGAGCAGACAACCCCTCTGCTTATCCAAGCCGAAGTACCCAACATTAACATATTCACCGCTTCGTATCCCAGAAGAAAACCCAGAGTAATTATCTTATGTATAGCTGAAATAAAATTTTCGTTAGAAGGGTGTTCCGTGCATTTGCCATTGTTTTTACTGTTTTGGAGTGTTTCGTCGTTTTGCTAGAAACCTGAATGAACTCATTGCTTTGAAGTCTGGTGATACAGAGACGCCTTTGATCCTAGCTAGTGACTCGTGCTTTATAGGATGATTTGTTAAAGCTCAATTGCTTAATAAGGGTGGGAAAGCTGTGCTTTTAGAATGTGGATCGCATGTATTCAGTTCTTAAAGAAGTTCCGTGAATATGCTACTGTGATACAAATTAAACAGATGGAGAATCGTTTAATGATTAAGTTATTGACATTTGGCTTTTATAATTTGGAATAAAAAAAAATGTTCTCTACATATGCGGAGAATTGTGCCTGCCTGCCTGGGAAGGCATAAAGCTCAAATTTAGATTATCTTCTTTATGAAACCATTTGGAGGCAATAAAAAAGATATTGATTGGAGTTTTTTTTTTTTTTTTTGCGTATACTGCAGTCTTGGGTGATAGTTTGGCAGAACACTTGTAAAAAAAGCTGTCTTTTTTTAAAAAAATAATTTTTTTCAATAGAAATTTGACTGATTGGGAAATGATGCTCTGGACCTTATCTCTTTAACATATGTGTTGGCTTTGGTTGCAGGATGAAGTAACAAGGTCACTTGAGTCAGAGACATCATCTATGACTCAATTTATATTGTGGGTATGGAGTGGGTCCAGATACTCTGGATTGCTTTGTATGACCCTTTCATCTACCATCTACTTTCTCATGGAAGTTCTTTCCATTAATTTTTCTGGTACGTTCCTGCACTGGTCTGTGCTTTGCTTTGCATGATGCATTCAGTACTTACATAATGACTGAAATCACTAGAAGGAAACATTCTGGACTTTGGATGCAAATATAAAGAGGTTTTGATTGCAATGAAAGTTTATGATAACTATGTTGGTTTGATTTTTATCAATGCGGTTTTGGAGGAAAAAAGGAATGAAGGCTGACTTAGTTCTTTAGTCTTTCTTCCTTAATTCTTTGTTCACTTTGGAAGGAATCAATCAGTGTCATTCTTATAGATATACCCAATATTTGAAGCCAATTTTACTTTGAGCTAGACTTTCTATTTGACATAGTTCTCAAACACATGGCCAATTCATTTAGAGTCTTAGCTTTCAATTTGTTTGTACTCCCCCCCCCCCCGGGCGCAACCAAAAAAAAAAAGGTAATTTTTTTTTATTTTTCGACATGGTGGAAGAAATAATTAGCATTTTCATGTTGTCATTCTTAAAAATTGTTCTTGATCCTTTTTATTTTTGTTATTTTTCTCCTCTTCTTAATTGTTGCAATAATAATTTTGATTTGGCAGTTCAGGCTATACCTTTGTTTGAGACTGCTTTTACAAGATGTACAATTATCTTGATAATGTCATATTTGTGGTTGAGGAGGGGTGAACAGCCACTTTTTGGAACATCCCAAGTTAGAATCATTTTGTTTTCAAGGGCCCTTATTGGTTATGTGTCTTTGTCAAGTTTTATGTATTGGTAAGTTCTATATGACTCTTTTAACTTTATGTACTCATTCCATAATTTCATTTGTTTTCTTGAATGCTCATCATATACCCTTTTTTTTTCCTTCATTAATGTCATAATTATTTAGGCAACTCTTGTTGGTTAAATCTGGATTAAACAATTGTTACAATAGTTTTCTGTACAATATCAAAGAAAGTTTCCAAAGAGGGAGTTGTAATGCATCAGCATGTGATCAATATGCAACTTAAAGCAGTGTTTCAACCAATGACCACTACTTCTGATACAAGGCAAAAGCCCTAATAGCAAAAATACTAATTCATTCACACCCAGACATGTTTGTAATCTCCCCTATTTATATTAATGGAGATTTAGAATAAATATGCTTTCTGCTCGTTCTCCTAATTCCTTTATTTCCCCTAACACTTGTTTCCCAGGTGACAATTTGTTGTTTGTAATTTGATATGAACAATAGTCTCCTAATCAAGGGGTGGGTTTGAGTACAATTTGTTGTTACTACTTACTACTTGTCGGCATTTTCTCCCTGAGAACTGCATCAGGTGTAACCTATAATAACTACAAGAATGTGTTATTTTTCAGCGTTCAAATGTTACCTTTCTCTCAGGCTATTGTATTAAATTTAACAACACCGGTGTTGGCTTCAATAATGGCAAGGGTCTTTTGGCATGAGAAGCTGGCAATTGGCGAAATTGCGGGTAAGGTTTCATTTCTCTATTCTTGAACTACTTGCCATTGTATATTCCTGTTGAAATTTTTAATGATCTGAAAGATGTGGATTTTCTGTGGGGAGCCAAGCCAACCTTTCATTTTTGAGTCACTGCAGGGGAATGTAAAACTTTGAAGGTTTTCACTTCCTCTCTTAAAGTCGGGGTTGGCATTGAAGAAAAAACAAAACAACAAACAATAACAATGATCACATGGTGCCATTGTACTCCATCAACAACCAAATTTTTGGATAAATTATTGACAAAAGGGTCTCACTTAGTAGCGTTATTGAATATTCTCTTTAGTCTTCCTCTACCTTTTTTTGAAAGACTCCATAATGCTTGATTTAACCTCTTCATTAATACAGCCAATGACCTTCTTTGTAGGTAGCCAAACCACCTCAACAATTTTTTGCTATTTTCTCTTCAGTGAATGCCACTCCAACTCTTCCTCTTATATGTTTATTGTGAATCTTATTTTTTCTTGTATGATCGCATATCCATCTCAAAACCTTCATCTCACCTACTCGGCTACCCCCATTTATGCTTACGTTGTCCCTTTAAAGCCCAACATTCATGAGTCATAACCATACAGCATTGCTAGTGTTATAGAAGAATGATAAAACTTCACTTTTACCTTATTAGGTGCATTCTAGCTCTAGACTTATAAACCCAAACTTTGTCTAAAAACCTAAAATGGGGACATATAACCTAACCCAAACCAGAATTAGATGTTATTCCAATCTCTAACAAGTAATGGGATCTTTAAAGATACAAATCATTAAATCCTAAAGTCTTGATCTCAATAATTAAACCCTCGTGTTGACATTAAAAAGGCTCGAATCCCAAGTTATCAAAAAATTGATAGAATAATTATGAACACTTATCTCCACATTCACCACCATAGATAATAATGTTTGATAATGCAATGGAATCTATATTACATTGCAGGTCTTGCTTGCAGTTTCTTTGGTGTGCTCTTCACTTTCCAAGAAATGCTTGCAATACAAGGTAGAGTAGTTTCCAATGCAACATTTCTTTTTGCAGCAATTTATTCCTAATCTTGTAAACACCTCTGTTATCCATAATTTTGCAAAGTTTACGTGGTTTAGAATTAAGAGTGCACCTGGGCAAGTTTGACTTTACTAAAGAAACTCATTGTATTTATTGATTGTGATCTCTTTTAAATCCTTTGTTTCTTTGTATTACCAACCTTGTTTTTGTGAAAGTGAGGTATGAACTTCCTGAAAAAAGAATCAGCATTTGATAGACTTGTCAGATACACCATCCTCTAATTTTGTACAGTTGTCCTCACTACCCAAGAAAAAAAGTTCTCCTTTTACTCTTACATGGGTAAAGTACTATCCCCTCCCTTGAGAGATGATTTAGTTACATGGTTCTTTCTTCTATTATGAAAATCTACGCCACCATATTTGAAAGCAAAAAAAGTCCACGACTAGATCAATTTTGCCCATAATACCCTCATGCATACTATTAAGCATTAAAAGTTATTTCCTTTTATTTGATTAAATTTTTAAAAATATATATTGTTAAATATGTTATTTTATTTTAAAAAATTATTCTTTAAAATAAAAGACTGGAAATTTTGCTAAATCTAAAAGATGGTTATGTAGGTTTTCTCTTTTCAGTTCAGAAGACCTCGATGTAGATCTTCATAATGGCAAGAAGAGCTATGTAGTTGAGCTATCTTTTAAGAGAGGGGAAAGTAACATGCCCATATAATTTTGTTTCTTGTTGATAAATTTGAGCTTCATAGCCTAGCCTGCATCTAATAGTTTCAGCCAGAACGGTAAGCATCCTGAAACTATTTCTAATTTTTTTATTTGGAATTTCCAGGGCATTTAGTTAAAGCTGAAGAAGGAAGCAATGGAAATTCTAATAGTCATATATTTGCCATCTTACTTGGTCTTTTTTCGGCAATAACCGGTGGAATCACTTACTGCCTTATAAGGGCTGGAGCAAAAGCATCCAATGAACCTCTGTAAGTTTCTGGAGTTGTTTCCTGATGTGTAGTTGGACTTGCTTTAAAGATGAAACTTATAAAACTTATGTTATGCTTCATTCTTCATGCTAGCTTTTGTGCGTCTTGTTATTGAAACTATCTAAGATAAACTGTATGGGCCTGCCAATTGTTAGAATCTTTTGGTTTTATATGCATTCTAGAAAGCACAGATATGCCGTAAAAGGTGTTGTACCTGTACCAGACACATATCCATTATAAGTATGCATATGACACTATGGTATATGTGTTGAATTATTTGTGGCGTCATCTTGATTCATTTTCCCCTTTTTCCCCTGAAATCATTAGCTGCCTTCTGTGAGACTTTGTCTCTTTGGGGCTGTTCTTTTGCATCTTCATCTGAGTGTGAGTGAAGCTTGTCTTCCTATTGCTGAATCTTTTGGATTTCAAGCCCCAAAGTTCTGTCTGTTTGCATCAATTTATTTCCTCAATTGTTGCTTTAATGAAATAAATCACAGATGCTTCATTGCAAGTTTAATCTTCCTTTGTGGTCAGTGATGAAGATTAATTTGAATTAAAAACTTTAGTATTAATTTGTTTTTATCATTTTTGCTATAATTTATAGCCTATTTAAGACTCAATTTGATCTTTAATGAGTTAATTTGTTGTTGCTCTTATTGTTCTTGCTGCTCTTTTTGCTTTGTATGCGTGTAAAATTATATCTACCACATATTTGTATTCTATAACTTTAAGAATTCTTCTCCCCCTGATAATCTTTACCTGATATGCCTGGCGGTGCTTCTTAATATGCATGATTTAAAGATTTAGATGCTGTCAGTATCTTTTAGGATGTGTACTGTGCAAGTGCTGTTAGTGGTAAAGCAGTTGCTTAGTATATCTACTCCGGAGTCCAGTGAACCTAATGTTCTATGAAGTTAGGAGAGCCATGGCTAGATAATTAACTTGTGTTTCTGGTGATTTCAGAGAGTTTATGTAGCTCTACTCTAACATATGTTCAATCTGCTTTATTACAGGTTGACTATCTTTTCATTTGGCTTGTTGGCTAGCCCTGTGACAGGGATGTGTACATTTATTTTTGAGGTACATTAACTATGCATTGAGTTAGTATTCTGTCAATTATTGATGTATGCAATTCAAGAAAATTAGCTATAGTGATGATTTTCACTCGATAAGTTTCCTGAGTACTGACTACTGAGTGTAAAATATACAAGAGAAAAGTGAAAGAGTATCGAAATTCTATTGATCCGGTTTCAGTGAAATCACAAGATTGCCTGTTTTCCAGTAACCCAAATCAATTTTCCTGCTAAGATGGTTGCCTCATCTTCAATTTGGCACTTCTACATTTCTTCGTTGTTTCCCCATTATCCCAAATATGAAACATCAAATGTTTTGTGCCAACATATACGGTAAGAAAACCAACGATCCTATGTTTGAAACTGAAGGGGCATAATGCATCATACAGCTTCATCCTTGTGTTTGCCTTTCTCAATCTTGCCACTCTATTTGCAGTACTCTTTACTTCTCCATAGTCTTTCATTGCAAAGGCCTTCTACAGCCACTTCAGCAATCCTATCGGCATTATTCCATACATGGATCCTATCAATCCTTGGCCAAAAATCATGGATAATAGTCAGAGGTGATAGAAATTCATCACATTCTTATTATCTTTTTCCTCATTGACAAAGATGAATAGGAGAAGAGATCTCGTAGAAAATTGAAGGACAATGCCTAGCCAGTGTTTTCCACTAAAATTTTACCTCTTGTCCCCATTTTATTGAGCAACAGCTCTTCATGCATCTTTGTTACCGAAGTAATAGGACCATGATTCATGAGATTCTTGAGGTGCATTTGCACATTCTCGAATCTGTTATATTTACTATCTGCAACTTCTGGCTACTTTCTTATAGCAAGAACATTGTGTCACTTCATCTCCGAGTTTAAGTGATGAAAAAAAGGGAGTTCCTTTGTAACAGGCTTTGTGACAACTTTTGTCCTGACTGAGGCGACTCAATATTGAGATGCAGTTTGTCTAAGCCAGTAATTGTCTATATTTTATCCATTCTCCTGGGTGCTTAGTCAGGAGAATCTCATTAGTGCTCACAAGAACATTAACTTATTCCCTTTCTGCAGGATTTTATGCTTCCAAGATTTCAATCAATTTTACTTATGCTTGTACTTGGTGTTCTGGCCTTCTTTGCTGAGGTGCTGTTCTAAGCTACTCTGAGATTATTTTTTTTTAATTATTTTTTTGCATTGTACTATAAGCAATTAGCAGATATTGGTTGTAGTATGTTGTAGTTGAAATAAGGCATTCACATGAGTTTTACAAATACGTTATGCCTGATTTTCCTTATCCTGTGTTTTTATATTGCTGATTCTTTCGAAAAACTACAAACTAGTGTAACAATAACAAAATACAAATAGATCTTCTCTACTGAATGGCACTGTTTTCTGCAGGTCATGTTAGCACGTGGACTGCAACTTGAGAGGACTTGTAAAGCTGCCAATGTTTTGTACTTGGAGGTGCCCCTATTAAAATTATTGTTCTTTCTCTTAATCTTTCTTTTGTCATTACGATTAACAGCCAAGCTTCCTCACCTTTTTTTGAGAATCTAATTCGTTGAGATGAAATTTATGGCATTCCTCTCCTCCCCAACCATCCACGCCAATTAACATAGTGTGCATCGCAGGCTTGTGAAATATCCTTGCCCTCTTTTGCTCATTCCTAAACCAAAATATCAAAGAACGTGCACCACAAATGCCTAGCAGCTGGAGTGGGTAGAAATAAATAGCTGCTTGAAAAATCACTACTATTAGGATATACTAGTATGCACACACATAAATATAACTGTATAGATTGAGCTGAGCTCTCTTCTCCATAGGTAGGACATACGATCAGAGACATATGCAGAGAAAGGTTTTGTTTCATTCCCCCACTTTTTGTGTGTTCCTGTGTATAGTACTCTTCTTATGTGATCATCTCATTCTCAATGGTTATTTTCTTCTATCTAGCCGGAGAACATGTCATAATTACTGATACAGTCCTGCCTTTTATATTTTTCAGGTAGCACTATCCCAAGCATGGAGGATTCTGGCCTTGTCAAAAGTGGGCGCATCTTTTGGTCAGATTACGGGATGTTTTTTTATTGTTTTTTCTTTTTGTTACACCATGTATATTGGACCTGACAAAGAGGACATGGAATGACAGATGTGAATGGATTGTTTGTCACGTTCTTAAAGCTAAATTTTTACCACCATCATATTCAACTTGTTTATTTAAAAGAATGTCTTCATATGGCTCTTCAACTTATGCCACTTCACTAGATTTCATCAACTCTTTATTTGCCTAATTTTTTTTTACCACCAGTTCTTTCAGAGCTAGGTGGGTCCTACTATTATCTTAAACATAGACGAAAGCTGGGAAAATCACAGGTAAGGATTTATAATTTAAATTAATGATAGTTAAATACTTTAAAAATTAATATTCCATTCTAAAGATCATAAAATTTATTTTTATCAAGATATTTTAAATTTATTATTTTGTTTAACTTATATAAAATATTTAATAACCCCTTGTAATAACAACTTCCAGAAGAATCTACCTAATTCAAATTCTCAAATTTAATGAAATCATACACAAAATGTCTAATATTATATTATTAATATAAATTTGTCTAGCATTTGTTATCAGATAAATTTGTGGAAAAGTCTCTCATTTTAAAAGTTTATTGGTTAAAAAAATCTGATATGTTTTTATACATAAAAAGCATTAGTGCTTGGTTGAATTCCATATATAAAATATCAATACTTAAATTTAGATATTTTTCACTAATAAAATTTTTAAATATTGATTTTTCACCAGTTGTATATGTGTTGTTTCATTATTTGGGCTATTAGTGGCCTAATTCCAATAACTTGAAACTAGTTGCTATCTTCACTTAATTTACGATATTGCCATTGGTCCAGAATGTTTAAAAAGCAGCCACCCCAACCGACTGGTTGCTTTTGTCAGCACATATTCCTTACCTCTTCCTTACAGAAGAAAGACAGAACCATCTCATTGGTTTCCCATTTGTTGTACCCACTAATGCCCCTGCTTATTTGTTTAATGCCTAATTACTTTCTTCCCAATCTTCCTCTGCAATCCAAATGCATCAACTAAAAATAATTTCTTCCTTGTTTTCTAAATTAAAAAAATAGTTATTTTAAGGGAAATCCCACAAAATGCTAGATCAATTTTGAAATCCCAAAATGATCACTCTAATAAGCAAAATGATACATTAGTTAGACAATAGTAATATAGGATTTGAATATTTATAAAAAAAAAAGAAATTGCCCTTGAAAGTTTTTAAAAGAAGGGGGAGGCAAGAGCAACACATTGAATAATAAAATTGACGGCACTTCTAGTCAATTTCATGATCTTGATAATGTTATTAACAACTATTTTTAATAACTTTAAATCTAAGGTGGAATTTAATCAAGGCCATTATTTAAGTTGTTTTATATTGACAACACTTTTAAACATTCTTATAACTTCAATAATATCATTAACAAGTCATTTTTTTGCATTATTTAAGTCATTTTCTATATTTGTAATGCAATCAACAACACTTCTAACCGTTTTTATAATTTTCATAAAGTATTTATAACTGTTTTTTACCATTTCAAAACTTGCGGAAATTGAATAAGGACTCATTATTCAAACTTTTTCTTACATTTACAATGAAATTAACAACATTTCAAACCATTTTCACTATTTAAGTAATGCCTTTAACAACTTATTCTTTTACATTATTACATTATTTGAGTCATTTTCAAAAACTGAGATGTTTTCAATTTGATGGCGTTATTTAACAGTCACTTGAAATCATGAAGACACAACATCATCACTTGAATCCAAGTTAGTGTTGGGAAATATTGTACCTGAATAATATTCATTTCGAAATTTTATAAACAATTTAAACTTGAAACACTTCAAATTCCATGGTATGGGCATGGTTTTTTTTTTTTTTTTGGCAACAGTATGGTCATATTCATAAACAGGTAGATAAAATGAAAGAATTTATTGTTATAGTTTTCAGCTTCCATTACTGGCTTTGTCTCTTATTATATATAATTATATAATATGTTTTATTAAGATTCGCTTTCATGGCTTAAATATAAATTGCCAGTTGATGATGTTTCCGAAGTAGATTTAAAGTTTGTGTTTCGTTGAGTTTATTAAATCTTGATTGTTATTAACTAAAACATGCCTTTCCTTTGTAAATTTGTCTTTTACAACCCTTTTATGCCACGATTGAAAGTTTCACTATTTTATTTTCTTTAGGAAAGAGGATGGGCCTTTAAAGGGAAGACGTGAGTATAAAATGGGGGGTAGTTTAAATGAGAATGTTGTGATGAATGTATGACCATACTAAAATAGATAGGATTTGTAATGATTAAATTAGTTGATGAGTTGGAATGACATTTATTGAGGAGAAAATGGTTGAGAATCAATTACGTGATTCGGATATATTCAAAGAATACCATTAGAGGAACTGGTAAGAAGGGTAAATTAAGCAATATGAAGTTCTTAAAAAAGATGTAGAGGAAGACCAAAACGTACTTTCAAGAAGATTATAGAAGGATATTTTGATTAATAATCTATCTAAGAATCTAGCATACAATAAAACACGATGACGTTGTATGTTTCATGTAGTCGATTCCACTTTATAAGATAAAACTTAATTGTTGTTGTTGGAATGGGGATGGGATTACTCAAGTAACGTTGATAAAAGTCAAAAAGCATCTTTCAAAATCTCTAGATCACTTAATTGGATAAGAAGTCACAAAAATTGAAGATAATTAGCAGTTGGATGATGGTATAATCAGTACCACTTTGATATTGATTACAAGTCTACTTTTAAAAACTTTAGTCCTAAATATTACCATATAGATGTTATTAATTATTACTTTTTAATTTTACCTTTATTTAATTGTTGTTGAAAAGGGAGAAAGATGATAGAAATATGGGAATTACTTATAAATGTAGAGAGAGACAATTTTAATAAAGGGTAAATTTAAAAAAAAAATCAATTAAGACATATTTAAAGATTTAATTAACAATCTTTAATCTAGGAGAATTGGTTAGGATGGACTTATAATGAACACAAAATTATCCTATAATTTCATTTTACATGGAAAATATAGCATTTGCAGTGTTGTAGGCGGTGGAAACATTTGCATTGGAAATGAGGCAAAAGTAAATAATGACAAATTAAAGGTAATGCCAACAAAATTATATAAAAATTTTTGGGTATGAAAACATGTTTTGATTAAATAGAAAAAGTCTATAATAAAGCCATAAAACATAAGCTTTTATACAAGTTTTTTTAAGGTTAAAAATGAAGGATGTAATTAAAAAAAAATCTACAACAACTGAATAATATATAATAATAAGTTTTAAGATTAAAAATAATAAATTTATACTTCTAAATTCTTTTTTAGGTTTAGGTTTAAGCCAACAAATGGCCCGCCTAGGCTTTTTTTTTTTACTCTTTTGGTGAAATCCTACTTGAAATTTATGTCAATAAATAGGTTGAAAAATTAGACCCTGGGCTTTATTACTCACACCCTCCCCATTGTGAAGACTGGATTGCTTTATTTATTTTTTATTTTTTCTATATGATTGAGAAAATCTGAACCCTTATGTGGGCCATATCCTTTCACCTGTCTCTTCCTAACATTATCTCTGTTTTGGAGGCTTCATAGGACAAATGTGTACCTTCACTCTACATGATAAAAGTTTTCCTGATTTATTTCTTTCCTTCTTCCCTCACAAAAATTTGAACAATAAACCATTATTATTTATAAGTCATCAATCAAAATACTAACTACACATTTCATACCCATATTAACCATCGATTACATTTGTTATATATTTTATAAATTTGTAAATGGTACATATAATTATTTATTAATATAAAATCTAAGTACTTGATGTTATTGGTATTAGGACCTATAATTCAAATGTAACTGAATAAGTGTCTAATTTTTTTGAAACAATAATAGTACTAACTTAACTATTATAGTAACCTGTCCACCAAAATAACAGCAAACTGTGCCTTTGCTAGAGTCCCTATAAAAACCAGCAACTTCATAGTAATACTGTGCCTCATCGAGCTGCATGCGAACTTGTGGGCCCCATATGGTCTTCCTCCACCCACACTTGAGGAATTGAGGGGTAGTACCGTAATTCCACGTTAGATTGAAAAATTAAGAGGGCGTTATGAAGGCACTTGTTTCTCCCTTCCATCCCATCGTTTTTTTTATTTATCTTATATTATTTTTATTTTCATGCTTTTTCTCACTTTATATGCGCACTTTACTTTGTGAAGAATTCTTCTTCGTCCTCCTCCTCTATTTATTTCACTCCTTCCCTGCTTCTCTGTCTCCCTGTTCTGCTCTTGAGCTCTGTCAGAGGCTTCAACAATGGCAGACATTACCCACCTTCCCATGGAGCAGCTTCAGGACCTTGAGTACTGCATAGACTCAAATCCT
>QFDD01002480.1:0-21301 GCA_006871305.1 Vachellia collinsii | reverse complement strand
TCGGTGCTACCCAAATGATTCCTCGAACTACATAAAGTTTGTGAGACTTTTAACTAATTGATCTACAAGTTTCCCCCCACCACATTGCGTATAATTCATTATCTACGCATTCCATTCACAAAGGGTAATGAAGAGCGGAACAAGTGCTAGACGTCAGGGTTCAGAAAGAGAGATTGTGAAGACCAAGATAAATCTTGCTGAGATTGTTGAGGACGGTGTGTTCGAAACTTTGGCCAGATTTTGCACGTGGGGTAATCTTTCCGATGGGCCCCATATTCTGCTCATTCAGTGTAGGCTCGTTTGTCGTTTATTTCGTGCTGGAATCGCTCTGCAATCACAGTATCGAATAGGCACATGGTTTTGTCCCAATATTCTTGAAAATCTCGAATAATCGAGGTTAGCCATTCAACCCCCCACTACCACTTATTATTCTATTGTTCTCTCTTCTATCTGCGCAATGCTAGTAAGGGCACGATACTTAGTTCGACTGTAAAAATGCTATCGTCAACTTTAATCCGTCCTATTTGTCAGTATAATACAAACACGATGTGTGATCGTGACGATGACAAAATTTGATATCCTTTTGGGCACAAACTCTTCGCCGTAACATCGTTGTAATAGATAATGTCGCCTTTATTCCCCCATGGAAGTTAGGCATCCATAGTCCTCAAGATATAGATGCTAAATTTCATAAATAAAAAGTCACTACAACGTGCATTAAAGTAGGATATATGACTTTATTATTTTAGGAACAAAGGAGGAGATTAATTCTTATTTATAATCTGGGAAAGCTTCGATTTCTCTAGTAGCAGTATGTTAAGCAGATGATACAATTCATGATGTTTCAACTCTGAATATCGTCAAAAGCCTGCATGCCAACCAGAGAATAAACGGATTCAGGTCAGGAGAATGCGTTTTATATAAAGAACAAAGTAGGGTTAATATAACTAATTAAAGGTAAAGTATAGGAAAACAGATGGTTTAATTGATCTCACGTTTAGATACAGCGATAGATAATAACAATGGCCATCCAGAAGAGGAGTTCGTTATTGATTGGTGAGAAAGAGAAAAGCTTCAGACGTCGTGCCTTGTGTGTTGCTTCTGCTTTATTGTGTTTTGTTTTTTTCGCTGCGGTCCAAATCAAAGCACATGGAAACTGTTGGAGGTAGCAAATATAGGCCATCAATAGGTTGTATCCAGTGAGTGACAGGATAGGGTAGGCATCATGCATGGATGGGTGAGGTTGCGTTCCATCATTAAAGTGAATGAAAATAAAGAAGCTACAATAATATCAATATTGGCCTTAATACAAAAACCCCACGAAACGCTTTTTATATAAACGTCCACTTTTATCAGGTTCTATCATTCAATTGAGCCGACAGAAAGCTAAGTTAGTACCGGTACTTCACATTAATGACGATATATAAAGCGCAGAATCTGACTGAGGCAAGCCACGCATGATATAATACCAACTAACCTATCACGATGCATAATTAACTATATTGTCATCACATTCTGCATTGAACGTACAATTAAATGGAGGGAAACGGTGAATTACATAATAAGAAAATAAAAGTGGCAATAATAAGGATAATACCTGGGCAGGCCAGTTCAAGATCGATTTTTGTTGGTTGATATGTATGGAGGGAACCGGACTTTACCGAGCTCAATGCGTTTCACATCCTCCTTGAGAATCTCGTAGTGCTGTTTGACGTCCTCCACAGATTTACCCACCATATTAGCAACATTTTGCCACCTGTCTGGTGCATCCCTATCATATAGGCGAGAGCTCTCTCAAATGCTTTGTTTTGAGTTGGTGTCCAAGAAGAACCCATATATATTTGATGACCAAACTTATAAATAATATAGTTCCACTTAAGAGGAAGCTTATATATATATATAAGGAATTTGAAGGAGAGTTATTTGAGAAACGAAGAACAGGCACTGAATTAATGTTTGGGAATGATGAGTGCTATATAAACTAGCTAGCTTAGGTCCTTATAATTAAGTGGGAGAACAAGTGCTGGTGGGCCGGGGTTAAGCACTTAAGCTTGTTGAACGAATATATCTTCGAAAGGAGCAGAGATTAAGGTGACCATGAGATGAACGGACAGCAATCGGAAAAGAAGAATCCATATCAGATTGGGCACTAGCCTATACTTAGCCGTAAATATATATATTTTTGACCAAAAATACTTCATCTCACATATCATTATGGCAACTTGGATTTTTTCCTCTTTACTTACCAGTTTTGAACAATATTATTAGTGCCTCGAAATGCTGTATACGTGGAACATTTGGAGCTGATCATAATGTCATGATGAGTACGGATAGCCTTTAAGGGAATATGTGTTCCCTCCTTTGAGTGGAGCAGCTTATTACAATACATATGGTGCCAAAACTCGAATGAACGAGTGATTTACAAATAAAGATTATGCATTTTGATACATATCTTAGCATCAGTGGTTTACATCTGAAAATATATTTGTGTGTGTTGCTTATATAAGATGCATGCATGTGTGTACTTGAATTTGTGTAGCTCATATTAAATTAGCTGAGGTCCACATTTTCTTCAAATTCCGTACTTGCTTGATATGCTTGCCTTAATTTCTCATATTAACAAATTTTGATTAACTATTGACGATGCTAACAAACTTTACTAGGCATGTTAAACTAAAATATTACTTTATCTGGTAGGACCTCATTTGTAGTGTAATTTGCAAGTCTTATATTTAAAATTAGAGGGAATATCAAACAAACAAAAAATTAGAATATACAAAAATAATACTGAGACACAAATGAAATACAAAAAGATAAAAGGCAAAAAATATTGAGCTTAAAATAAATTTAAGGTTCTTCCTTTGATTAGTTTTGTGTCTAATAAGCCCCGAAACACAAAATAATGTTTCTTTATGTTTGAATGTCCCTTCATAAATCTTGTTAACGTTAGGTGTCGATTGGGTGACCTTTCGTTATATTCAGGTGCAAAACTTGTGAAGTCAGAATGCTTTATCCCAGCATATATTTGTCCACTTTGTTATTGGAGCTATATTAAAACCAGACGAAGTGGTGGGTGCAAAATTTTTAAGGTTTAGAAAATATTAAAAAAATTATTTGAAATAAAATCGCTCTCCGCAAGAACACTCAACACAAATAGATACAAGGGGAAAATAAATTCAAGTTTAGACAAGTTTTTTCCCGTCACTCATTTTTTTATTGGTTTTGAAATCGCTTTTGCACACCAGGAAACAAAAATTTCCTCACACATTTATTCTGACAGCGCAAAATTGTTTAAAATAAGCTGAAATCTGAAATGCTGAACAATTTTTCTTTGCTTTTGTTCATGTGTCCTTTCATAAATCCGATTAACTCAGGGATTGCTCGCTTGGGTGTCTCTTCGTATTATGTTTCAGGTGCAATTAAGACTAGCAATGCTTTATCCCAGCATATTTGTCCACTTTGTTGTTGGAGCTATATTAAAACCAGATGATTGAGGGGTGCTGTAATTTTTCAGGGATTAGAAAATATTAAAAGGAATGATTTGAAATAGGAAATCATTCTTTTTTCTTATGTAAGCTGAAATAAGTCATTCTCTTGGTATGGTGGACCACTTTTCTATATTTAGTACCTGTACGACTCCACCACCTTGAATCACAGCGGAGGAAAAGAAAACTAAGGCTTTGGTTTCAGATGCGCCATTTGTTTTTGTCGTATACTTGGCGCGAATCCAGAATCACTGGCGTTAGCCATTCAACTCAGCACTATCCTTTTCTTAATGCTTAATCCTCAAACAGTTCTCTCTAGCTAGCGTCGTCAATCTTTATTCATATACCGTCTGTTTTTGTTCTGTACGTCATTTTTCTTTTATTTATTTTTAATTAAAACTATATATGCTCTCGATCGTTGTCTCCATAATCTGCTCGGAAATTAAATCATTTGAATTAATTAGTTTCACTGTTCTTTAACTTCTTTCGTAAGCCTCAAGCTTATTGCGTTACATCTATATATATCTGCACGTACGTTTTTCAAGCACATTATTGTGATAAGAGAGATAAGAGATTCTCTCTTGTAAGTCACTTCCATGCACTCTTTCTTTGAAGTTCAAGCCGTCCTTTTCCTTTCGATCGTTTCGGTATTATTGGGCACATTTTTGGCCATAATGATATGTTCAAAGCCAAGCAGATGATATAAGAAAATGGTGGGTAGATTATGAATAGATAATTCTTCGTTAATAAAACACAAGGAATTGATAATAGTGCTGCTTTACTTACAACTTGCAAAACACGCAAGATTAATGGACATCACATCATACATATTATACAAAGGAGAGGGATAACTAATTAAGTAGGTAGATGCAGAAGTCGCGATCGATAACGACAGCCACGTTGGAGCTTAAGTTAGCTGACGATGGTGGTTTATTAATTATTCCTTATATATACTGTAGAATTTTCTCGTCTTTGATTCTGATATGGATCATCAAGAGCCTGCCAAGCATGGAAAATAAGAGAGTTAGAAATCAGACTTCAGACGCAGAAGCTACATAATTCCTCAAAAGGTTTTAGTGTCATCAAAAAGCACTTGACAGTTGACAGAAAGTGGTACTGATGCTGATGAAAAGGAGCATACATAATAATAATTGAAAAGAAAACATTGTCTAGACTTAAGAGCACACACATGAAATAAACGATTGTTGACACAACAAGCTGACATTTGAGGGCTGTTAATTTACATATTTTCATATTATTCCCTGGAGCCCGATTCAAGTAGTAGTACTTTGGGGTATTAAAATGCTCAAAGAGAACTGACATTCACTTTATATTTTTTCAATGCATCATTTTGATCAATGAAGTTGTACGTCAAACTCTTTTTGAACCGAGGAAGAACGTCTGTTAAAGAAGACTATTTACACAGTTGTTGGGTTAGGTGCAATACCTGTGGTGTTTGATACCAATAATGCCTTAGGAATTGTTGCCGTTGGTTCTGTAATGGGGAAATGGGACTTGGCCAAGCTCAATGCGCTCGATATCTTCTTTCAGAATCTCATAGTGCCTCTTGACCTCCTCTACAGATTTTCCCACCAGCCTGGCAACATTTTGCCACCTGTCAGGAGTTTCCCTATCATATAAAGCCAGGGCTTGTTCAAACAGCTTGTTCTGCCTTGGAGTCCAAGATGATGCCATGATGATCTGAAACCTAAAACTCTTTGAAAGAAAGAAGAAGAAAATAGAGATGATATGGATGGTTTAATTTGGTGAAGGAATTAGCTAAGAGACGAGTGAGTGTGAGATGGTATGGGAAACAAGGTGGAGGTTGGCTCCTTATAAATTGGAGGAAAGTAATGGTGGTGGGGTTATGTTTGTTGGCAGAATATATCTTGCACAGGCACACACTAAAGATAAATCGTGACTCGGTGCCTTCAGAACCACAAGGCAAAGCAGGATAATGGAGAGCAAGTTGAAGGGGAGAATCAGGATCAAAGGACATGGCTTTTCTTGTTTTGAGCAAATATACTCTCTCATTATGTCACTGCAAGTTGGAGTTGGAAAGAAAGTGTGTCGATATGTAATGTGCATCAGCCACAAACTGGCATTACAGAGTTAGCTGTCAGCTCCATGTACAGGTGAAGTGAAGTGACTTCAAACAGATCAGTGTTTTAGCAATAGTAAGATCAGATTTTTTTTTTTTTTTCCAATGACAACTGGTAAACTTGTTCTAATGGTATCTCACCAATCAAAAGGAACACTTAAGAGACTCTTAAGAGCCTTAAAAAGTAGCCTTGATTTTTCCTGTTTCATCTTGCAGCTGGCTCAATGAAACTTTTGAGAGCTAAACTGCATCAGCTAATTGAGAAAAGGCAAGAATAGAATTCCAGGTCAGTGGTGAAAATGGAAGTTTCTGCTTATATCATCATACATGTTGACAAGCTAATTTGACTTTTTTTTGTTAAGCCTCTGTTTGATAAAGAAGCAAGATATGGATTTAGCTGTCAATAATCTCCTCCCACAAAAAAAGACACCAGAAAGGGACACCAAAAGAATGGAATGCTAAAACCATTGGACTGCTTCGTTCCTGTTTTGACTTTTACAAATTTTATTCTCATGCTTCATTAGAAGATCTTTTTTTTTTTTTTGATTTGGAAAGGCAAGCTAATGCTTGTACATAGGGCAGGATCGAACCTGCAACCAGTCACCACAAGGGTGATACACGTGCCACTGAGCCAACAAGGCTTCGGCTTCATTAGAAGATCTTTAGCATCATTTGAGGAACTCGTTCAACTGGTAGAAGGGTAAAAGGGTCATCCAATGAATAAGGCTCCCACCCAATAAGATCTAGGAAGGTTAAATGTAGACCAGAGCATTTGGTTTTCGGTAAAAACCAAAATATTCCTTTTAAAAAAACCGAAATTGAAAATTAATCGAATCGAAATAATCGAATTATTTCGGTTCGGTTTTTTGATTAACCGAACTAACCGAAAATATTTAATAATTTATTAATTTAAATATAATATAATAATTTTTAAATATATAATAATATTTAATAATATATGTAAAAAATATAATAATATTTAATAATTTATTATTTACGAAATATATAAATATAATTATATTTAATAATTTAGTAAAAAAATATTATATACATAATTCGGTTTTTCGGCTAAAACCGAATTTTTTTTATAGAAACAGAACCAAAAATCGAACACTGAATTGTTACAAAATAAAAAATCGAAAAAAGACTGACAACCGAAAAAACTAAATCGAAAAACGAAAACAGAATTATTTCGGTTCGGTTTTTATTTTTCGATCTTTTTGCTCACCCCTTAGTTAAATGTATATATGCAGCCTTACCTTCAGAAGCAGAGATACTGTTTCTAGAATTTAAACCGGTCATGATCTCCGGATCACATGGGAACAAGCTAACCTCTGCTTCAAGGCACAACTAACAAGTGTGTTTACAGAACTAGATGCTACGCAGCTATACTTCCAATTATAATGTTTAGCACGAGTCCACTATGCATGAGGGTGAAACTGTGGTTTTCCAACGAGGTGTGTCCATCAAGCATGTCTTATTCCAGAGCTTCAATCTGTCTTTAATATTCCAGCTGGAGGATGTTATGGCTTTTTTTATATGGTTAGTCAAAATTACAGAGCTGGGTTAATCTGTAATCTGTGGATCAAAACAATGATTAGTTTAAACAGATTATAGTGTCAGAATAACAGTCATTTCGTGACCTGTTGCTGTATGAAATTATGTATGCATGTCTATTATGCAACTTTTAATACTGTAAATATCCAGTGTTGCATCCTAGCAGACCAGAGATTCGGTCTTAATTTCTGTTTCAATTGGGTTTAATTATCTCCGAATGATGCCGTTTTCTTCTTTATGATAATCTAATCATGTTTATTCCCTATCCTACACGGTATTCGACATTCGTTATCCAAAAAGTATAGTTGGATTGGACGTATCGTGGCTGTTTGTTGTTGAAAAAAAAAAAAAAAATTCTCTAAGAAGCCACCAAGCAATGGTAACGGAAAATTCATCTTTTAAAAACTTTCAGTATTGCAAAATTAAATCAGGGGATCGATCTGGTAATTATCATTATTTGACCCTTGATAGATGAAGATTAAGTATATACTTTGCTTTTGATTCCTCCACTAGCCATCTTTATAACCAAGATGAGTACAGAATTCCCCAGAGAAGCCAAGTAGCTAATAAATAGTTGTATAGTTTGATTATGACATCTTTTAGCAGAAAAGCACTCTGCATGATACTATATGAATGGAATCTATTTGCTCCACATAGATGTAGCCAATACGTGTTCTATTGGCTGGCACACATAAATATAGTTTTCCCATATCACACTTATTTGTGTTTTACTGTGGCAGTTTATTTTATGTTTGTTTACGTTTGACGTATGAATATATACTAGACCCCGAGATTTTATCCTAAAGTTTATTCCAGAGATAAACGGGAATCGGACGGTGAAGTGCAGAATGAAAATACTGTGTTTGGCTCATGTGGGAGATCTTTTTACTCTCTCTCTATATATATATATCAACTTGTATCGTGTAGAACTTAGTTGCATGACTATGTCCTTTTGTAGCTTGAAAGGGGAAATTCTTCTGAAGGGCCCAGGGCCTTGCAAAGATTTTTAATGCAGAGGCTTTCAACAAATTCATCAACTTGTTTGACCCGAGTTTCTACTGAACCAGCTGTAATATGATGTCTGATTTTTTATACGAATGGTGTTTTTTAGTAGAAGCTGGAATCATATTAAATCATAAAAAAAGGTACACCCAAAAGGACGAGGAAGCCCTAAGGCTCATCATCTCCAGTCACCCCCTGAAAGGGAGGCGGATGCATGGTGTTTTATGTAGCTGTAAAAAAATGTGATTTTTTTTTCGGTTATGTCATTCAAAAAAAAAAAAAGCAGAGGATTCATTCCCTTGCCTCCACTTGTAAATTATGATGCAGGAGGAGGAAGGTAGCTACCAATGAATGAGATGATATTGTCAAATTGGGGGCTCTTTGCTTTTGGTTTTTGATCCTTCCCTGGAGCCACTTGTTTAAGAGCCAAATAGGAATTTATGGATGATGATGAGGTAGAGGTGGGCAGAGATATTAAAGAGGTAGATACCACAAGAGCATTAGCATGCTAGGCAACTTGGACTCTATTAGGACTCGTATATATTGCAAGTGGAACGATCGATCGTGTGGAGGTCATGTCAATGTTTTGAAGGAATCTAAAATAAAATTATTGCAGATACGGTAACCTACTCTGTTGCATGCATAAAAGGGTCAAGAATAGAGAATTAAGATTATGAGGTGTTGCTGTTGACTTCACGGTTGCTGCAATATGAATTAATTTCTGGTGGGGAAGATACTGGAGGCTGTTGAAGGTGGTCGGTGGCCACGAGCCACTGGGGGCGGCTAGGTTTTGGCCAGCGATAATGTACTGAATCACTCGTCATGAAAAAATAATATACACAATACAAGCAGAGATTACAAATGTTTTTTCACGTGGCCATCTTAAGAGGGATTTAAACATTTGATTTATTACTTTTTTTTGTTTTTGTTAAAACATAGGTATCTGTTAATGGAGGCAATTATATGTCACGTAAGTAATACTTGATTCATCCAATAATGAGGGTTGGACTCATTTATTTGGTATAGACTAAAAACTTGCTGTTATATGTAATTCTCATATTAACGTACTCATTATGGATCAGCCCATACATGAAGGGCCCAATAGATATGAACACCCCGTGCATTGATGAACTAGTGCAAGTCGACATAATATCAGTTACGTGGCTTGGATTGAAAAATAAAAAATGCTGCGATGAAAGTAAAAGAATACACAAAGGATGGCATGAAGAAACAGAGAATAAGAGAGAAAGTTGAAGATGAGAATAAGAAGGAGCTTTCTCTCACTTTATTGCATTCTTTTAAATGTATGTACAATACATCTATTTTCAGAGAACTAACATTATATACTAATTCAAATATTTACAAGTTATAAGGAGAATAAAGAAACGTGATTGTACAATTATGTGTTAAAAGGAATAAATATTATAAACTCTTCAATGAGAAGTTATAAGGTGTAATGTTATTTAATATAGGGATGGAAGGTGAAAAGTCTTTCTTGAATAATATAAACATCAACATACTGTAATTTCATAATTTTTTTTTTTTGTAACAATAATACTTTTGCAATTAACTTATTTTAAATTTGAATTTTAATGGAAATAAGCATGATGCATCATATTACATATGCAAAATCGAATACTTTCTCAGCCCTTATCAGAAGGACATTTCCATCCATCCTCACTATAAGATTTTTTTTTTTCCCTTTTTCTGTTAAACACATGAATATTTTCATTTGATATAATAATATTTAAGACATTATTAAATATTAAATATGAATATATCTTTTAATAGAGATTTAAACATTGATTCGTTATATGTTAACACAGGGGAAAAAAATCATAGTAGTAGTCCATTTATGAATCCTATTTAGTATTCCATGTTGATCACTTGAGGTCCACACGCAAGGAGGCGATTCATCGCTAATTGGCTATGCCTTCCTTATCGGTGGCCATGGCTTGGTGTGACAAGCCAAAGGCATAGAACATTGTACTCCACAGATTACGTTGAATTGGATTGAAATGACATCTCTTTCTATTGAACGACGACCGCGAGACTTCCTTTGTCATTTGTCCCTGTTCTATTCGTTTCAAACTCCCATTCACACTGGTGCCTCTTTATAATATCATCAATCCTCTGGCCGGCCAGTATTGTGTATGTATGTTAAAATGTTAGAAGAATTACGTTTGAGTAAATAAAGTAACTGTAAATTATATTAAAAAAATAATTTTTAACGTTAATTCAAGGGAAAATTGGGTAAAAATCCCTCATTGGGAAGTTAATTGTAAAATGGGACCTGTTCAGTTGCACATGTGGAAGCTCAGTTGCACACGTGGAAACTCAGTTGCATATGTGGAAGCTCAGTTGCACATAATGTGGAAGCTCAGTTGCATATTGTGGAAGCTCAGTTGCATCTGTATGGAAGGTCCCATTTTACAATTAACTCTCCAATAGAGGACTTTTCCCTAATTCTCCCTCAATTCAAATAAGTCAACGCGTGCTGGTGTTTTTCAGTGTGCCTGGTCCACGCGCTTGTAGGGTATAGAAACAAAATGTGTGGGAAGGAATCTTTGAACAAGTGAAAAGTTGGAGATTTGTAATCTGCACTCTCCATGAAAATGATGGATACGCTTGGCCCATCCAAGATTTGTGGTCCCCACATGAACCCGCACGCAAGCAATGGAATATAAAGATCTACGTCGTCTAACATTATTCATGTGCGATTAATTATTATCGTACCCTGTACTTTTGAGTCTTGCATCTCACACACACGCACACACTGTGGAAGTAAAAAAAAAAAAAAAAAACGACGTGGCAGTTTAGATAATTTCAACAGAACACCAATACATGCCATCATAAGGGCGGGATATGTACTGCATGTATGTCAAACAGACTAATTAAAAGCAACTGTCAAGAATGTCGCATGTTTGGGATACATTTTAATATCATGATTTGATCTCAAAACCATAGTTTTAAAAAAATGTTGACAAACATGCTTAAAAAATACAGAATGATTTTTAACTCTTAAAATCATGATTTTGTGTGAATCATACAAATCTCTTTAAACTCTTTAAAATAGTTTTTAACTCTTCAAACTATAGTTGGTTTGAGGATGGAAACTATAATTTTTTAAAAGGCTATTTTTTATAACTTTTTTAAAAGTTATTCTCTAAAATCTATTTTTTAAAATAATTTTTATGTAAACTGAAACAGATTTTAAAAATAACTTTGCCGTAAAAACACGCCACCTTAAATATGCGCGCGCTTGCATGCTTGAATTATATTAAGGATCGTTCATTGCAGTTTCGTGTGGAGAGGGTTGGTGACCGGTCAGCAGAGGCCAACTGAATTCCGGTAAATTCAAATTCACTTGACCTTTAAGGGATTTTCATTCATTGGTTGCTCTACGACACCGTACATGTAGCTGGCCGTACGAGTTTGTTTGACAACCTTAAAAAAGTCTTTTTACGTAAATTAAGATAAAATTTCTCTTACATATTTATTGTGAATTTCGTAAAATTATTTTTAAAAATTATTCCTAAACATACTTGTAGTGGGACAAGATCAACTCAATCTACTTCACCGCGAGATCATTAAACTAGGCAGAGAAATAATATAATGCATGTGTGTGTGTGTGCCCCTGTCACGTCCAGCTGAAGAAGGAAGTAATGAATGACCTTGACTTCATGCATGGGCGACTGGATTCTTGATGGTATGAATATATTTGATCATGTGGAGACTCCATTATTACTACCTGAAAATGTTGAAAATAATCCCCATAGCTAAGAAGATATAATATTAAACCCTACGTGATTGAGGCGTAAATTGCCGGTAAAATAAACCACCCACATTAAATGGTTTCCTCAGGTTAGGGTTTTGGAGGGGAGGGAGAGGCACAAAACTCTCATAAAAAAAAAAAAACTTATAAATGAAAATTATTATATATACACGATGATTCTTGGGTTTTTTGTATAATTTCGATGTTTACTTGTAAATATTTACAGTAAGCATTACTAAATTATTTATATTTGACATATTGATATTAATAAATATATGCAAATTTTCATCAACTGAAAAAAAAAGAACTACCAATCTGACTTATGAATATAAATTATATATTACGTATTGAAAACATATAGATAATACTTTTTAATTCTTTATACAATATCAATTATTTGATATCATGAACTCATCAGATTCATCAAATTTTACCCAAAATTTGTCTCAGTAAACTAGCGAAACAGTGTTAAACGAGTAATTCAACATTCCTCCGCGTTGAGATTTCTTAGCCCCATGGAGTGTAGAAATTTTATTTTATCCAGTTTAGCCGATTTTTCCCACTCCTTGCATATGCATTAAATAGCCATACACATATAGCCTCCGCTACCTAGTGTATAAGTTAGATAATAAGTTTTGTTTATTTTAATTATAAGACTTTAAAACAGGCCAAAAAATTATAAAACTTTAATTTACTTTATTTTTTAAATGTTCATATTTATTATATATGTAAAGAAGTTTTCTACTAAGTACTAATTTTTTTTTTTGGCCCAAGATAATGAGTAGTTTCAATACATATAACTAAATATAAATAGAGTATTTTATAAATCAAACACAAATTATAAATAACTAATGTGACTACTTTTAATATTCATAAATTAATTATTTAAGAATAATATAAATATACAAAAGAAAGAAGAGAATGAGTTAAACATGGCACTAGGGTAAAGACAGTTTGTGACGTCAGTGGGGCCCCTATCTCTCAAAGAGATGACGGAATTGGTCCGATGTCATGTCAGCTGCCATTAGTCAACGAACGGCTCATCAGTCATCACAGCCACCTTAATCACTGCAAGATGAGAGGTCGGACCTCCGTGATCGATGATGATCACCGCCATCACAAGCATTGTTATCCAAAGCAAAGGCCACAGAGTGGCGGGCAAAGCTTTCTGTTTACCCTTTTTGTCCTCTTTGTTGAGGACAACGACCCAGAAATTTTGGACAAAGTCATAAGTTGACGGCTCTCTCTCTTCGCTTTCCTTAAACCCAAAATTTCTGCTTTACTGATTGGATGCTCGGGGGTCTGTTTCACTGAACTGCTGGGTTCACTTTCTCATCCTTTGAGAGGCTTCTTAAGATAACAAGAGGCCTGCACACACTGTTTCTTTTGCTTATTAATGATTCTCTGGAACAATTTGCTTCTTGTTCACGCTGCTTATATATGGTAGAAATGCACCGAAGACGACCCTGAAGGATCGAGTTCTGCTGCTTAAAGATCAGCGAAAGTTGGCTAGCCATGTTTTGTTTGTTGAGGAACTGGCTGATGGTGTGGCGTATCTGTGGTGGTTTGAACGCTTGAACTGAATTGTGTTTTATTGAAAGTGGAATTAAGATATGCCTATAGAGTTTGGCAGGGACTTATATGCTGGTGTGTAGTTGGTTGAACGTACAAGAAAAGGCTTGGCTCTCTTATTATTCCTTCGCTTTTCCGTACACTGGGTAATTATCATTCTCCTTTTGCTAATTATGGTGTACAAAGATTGATAACTCTGTTTTTGTTTCAAAGATGTCCTGATGAAGGATCGAGTTCTTATTGTTTGGTGTGTTTTACTTACTGACTTCTTGAGCGTATCCATCATTACTTGTGGCTTTTGTTAGGTTTGTTTTTCTATCAAGATAGCTTTAAGCTGTGTGATAGCACTGCTTTTTTACATTATATAACTTAAATCTCTTCTTTGATTAACCAACGTGGGAATTCTGTATCTTCTTATAAACTTTGCACCTAGCAGTTCAATCTTTCAATTATTGTCAAAGCTATAATTCTGCAGGTTGGATAAATAGATGATATTTTATGCAAGAAGGGCATTCACTAACCTTTTGTTCTTGCCCTTTCTAGTTTGCAGATTTAGGACGCTCCAGGGAATAAATGGGTACTGATACCAGTGAAGCAGCACACAAGCTGCCAAATCCTTGCTCGTTCAAGGTACAAAAATTTTGGTAGCAAGGAAAAAAAATTACAGCAGGCTTTTATTTAGTCAGTTATATTTATGCCTCTCTTACTAATGATATGCTTCTATTGACAGTATATTTTCCAAGGACTTGAAAGGTTGCTTTGCTCCTTTCAAATTGATTTCCATATCTTCTTATTTGACATAGAAAAAATATAGGAAAATGACTTCCTTTTAGGATTTTCCCCGTACCTGTTTAACTATAATTGGATGTTAGAACAAATTATTCTACTAATTGAAGTGAATGATTCCAGGTGCATCACTCAATGTGCATGGAACTCATGAGACTAGTTGATAGAATCTCAAAGATATTACCAGATATAGAGGCAACACGGCCTCGATGCTCATCGGGAACTCAGTCTCTGTGCTCTCTGAACACTGCGATTGGTAAGGCCAAACTCCTTCTGCAACACTGCTGTGATTGTAGCAAATTATACCTGGTGAGTAGCTTCCACCATTGTGGTCGGCAATCTATAATTGTATAGCCTTGTGTTATCTGATTTAATAAACTCAAAAACATTGAAAACAGCCAGGGGCCTGCCTTTTTGTGAATAGTTTATTAGTTATGGAATTAATATTACTTTCAGGCATTTACGGGACATACGGTCCTCCTAAGATGTCTAAAGGCAAGGAATTCATTAGAGAAAAGCTTGGACCAAATTCAGAGTATGGTTCCAATTATGTTGGCGGCAGAGGTTTGTTAAGTTACCTGGCTTTGATCCTTTATTATTCCTGGATAGGTTCGTTATAAAACAGAGTGCTGTCATATGTTGTTCTAGTCGGCACTGAAATGTCTCTTTGCAGATTTCTCAAATAATTGATGATTTGGGATGTGCAACATTTGTTCTGGACTCGTCCGAAGAAGAGGCTGGGAGGGTTGTGAGAGAACTGCTCCAGAAAAGTCCTTCGGCACCGGATTCAATGGAAGATTATGAGATTAAAGCTCTTCAGATTGCAGCAGTACGACTTAATATTACATCCGCAAGGGCCATCTTAATAGAGAAAAGATCTATTAAGAAGTTGCTAAATAAACTTGGGCCAAATGAACCGACGAAAAAGATGATCTTGAGGTATTTTTGGTATCTATTGAAGAAGCATGGAAACCATATCATGGGAGATCAAATTGGAAAGGTCCATTCTCTAAGTGATGAACCAATTGCAACTGATAAATCAAGCCATAGTCCTTCTCGTAGTCATTGTGCTGGTCAATGTAGAACTCACACTCGTGAGTCGAGCAGAGGTGTGTCCCCTGAGGAATACAGCTGTCCAATATCTTCAAAGTTGATGTATGATCCTGTTGTGATTGCTTCTGGGGAAACATATGAAAGGATGTGGATACAAAAGTGGTTTGATGAAGGTCATGATATATGCCCAAAAACCGGGAAGAAATTGGTCAATAAGTCAGTGACACCAAACATAGCAATGAAGGACTTAATATCGAAATGGTGCAGAGATAATGGAGTCATCATTACTGATCCTAGCAGGCGAGCAGAAAAGTTCAGTTCACGAGAATCTTCCTTTGCTTCCATTAGGAGCTTTAACGTTTCATTGAATAACTTAAACTTTCCAGTGGATCTTAGTATCATGTCACTTGGATCAACAGATAGTTATGATTCAGATTCCTCGCAGACTTTAACAACTCATCACTTAATGCTCATGATGACTAATGATAATTCTTGCAGTCATCGATCTCATGCGCACTTAGATTCAATGATTTTTTCTCACTTCTCCGACCTTCAATGGGATTCTCAATGCCAAGCCATCGAAGATCTGAAAGTTTGTTTGAAAAGCAATTGCCAAGCTTTTTGTTCTTTGTCGGCTGAGGGTTTCATCGAGTCACTCATCAAGTTTCTGAACAATGCATATGACCTGCAAGACATAAAAGCTCTGAGAACGGGAGTGCAACTATTCTTAGAAATTGTAAACAAGCACAGGTATATATATATTTTTTTTTTTTTTAAAAAAAGCTCTTTTTTCTTTCGGTTTGGTTTCTTGCTGATACATTAAGATTATCGTCTCTTTCAATCTAAAAGACTGAATATAGATGGTTAATACATACCATAACTGTTGTCTGATTTTATCTGAATGACTTATTCTTAATTTTCACGCAGAAACGGCCTAACATATCTAAGTGAGGATACATTCAATGTGTTGGGCAATCTTCTTCTCGACTCAGAAGTTAAAGGAGAAGTTCTTGTCATAATGGAAAATCTGTCCGAGTGTGAGCAAAGTAAAGCTAAAATTGCAGCATCCAGTGCACTTTCTTCCATTTTAAAGACTCTTGACTCAGAGAGCAGAGAGCTCCAACAACAATCTATTCGAACAATGTACAATTTGTCCTTCAACAGTGAAGCTTGTTACCACATGGTATCTCTCCAGTGCATTATCCCAGGATTACTGCCATTTTTAAAAGATGGGACTTCGTTAAGATACTGCATATGCATATTGAAAAACCTTTGTGATACAGAAGAGGGTAGGGTTTCCGTTGCCAAAACAGAAGGATGCATATCTGCCATTGTTGAAATACTTGAGACCGATAGTGACGAGGAACAAGAACATGCATTGGCTGTCATAATCTCTTTATGCTCCCTGAGTTCTGATTATTGTAAGCTGGTTATGGAACAAGGGGAATGGGTTATCCCTTCCCTTTTCTTTATTGCCCAAAATGGCAAAGACAAAGGAAAGGTGAGTGCATTGAAGTTGCTCGAACTTTTGACGGATATTGTAAGAGTCGAAAATGAAGAATGCTTTAAATCAACTCCCAGCACTTCTCAAGAACCTAACAATCATCACTCTCAACAAAAGAAATCATCAAAAATATCTGCATCTTTCAAGAAGCTTTTGGTTTCCTGCATTACAGGGAAGAGATGAAATTTAATTCTTCTTCATTTCAGCCCCCTCGACGTTCTTGAAATACACAGAAAGGAACCAATGATTTAGTGCTTTACAGTCTGGTTTGCTGGAGCCTTGATCTCTGTAATTAGGTTAATATAGGTCGTGGCCTCCAGGTAGTAATATCACTTACAGGGCTTATTCCCCATTTATTTCAAAGTAGTGGAGGTTGTTTTAATTTACCATTTGATACTTACAGCTTATTTGGATTAACTTTTGAAAAGTAATTGTATATAATCCAAAATAAGTATGTGAGAAAAATTTTGTCTCGACTTATATGAAAGTGATTCTGAACATTTGACAAATAAATCCTTAATCTCCCTACCCAATTGAGCGAGAGTTCATCGTTGTACTTCTTTTAATTGGTCCGGAACGAATGTATCTTGTTACTAGATGGAATAAATTTGTGATAAGCATGATTTGTGAATGCATCCTTGTTTGCATAAATTTATAGTTGTCACTTTCAGTTTCTTTCACCGTTACTTGTTGCATCTGTATTCTGGTTTCCACTGTATTTTCCACCTCTGGTTGATTCTATTAAGAGGAACACAATGGAGGTTTCCGCCGATGATTGAATATGGGCTAGCATGTTTTATTTGGATTTAGGTCCTCAAATTTGACAAAATTCTTTTCAAATTAATTTGAAATGTAAATGCATTAATAGAGAATGAAGATTGGAAGTTTATCCTTCTTTACTTGTCTTCTACAAAATAAATTTGATATGATTTATTTGGCGCAGCCCATATAAAGCTTAATATATGATTTTTAGAGAGATACTTTGTTAAGGCAGAGTGGAGGCAGAACAAAGATAAGAGAAAGAAAGAAGAAACCTCGTTAGTTTTATTTGAATATATATATATTCGCTTCATATGAACAGAATGAAGGGTGGAATCCTATTTTTATCACTCAGCAACTAACACTACATTATGATCAAATCCTGACACAGCCTGCTTAACTTCACAGCCTTCTAAAGAATCAAGATAAAATGGCTCACTTTCGTCACTTGAACTCCCTAATCCTAGCCTGCCATTTCTACCAGAGCCCCAAACCCACAAGTCTCCTCCTGATGTGAGAACCAATGAATGTGCTCGCCCTCCTGACACTGAAATTGGATTTTCTCCTTCTAGTGCCTCAACCAAACATGGGAGGTTCTCTGGCCCTGATCTTCCAAGCTGACAACTCTGATTCCATCCCCATGAAGCAACGCTTCTCGTTCCTTCACCTGCATCATTCAATGCAGCAAATCGGCATATTGCCAAAGAGTGACCTAGCCCTGATGCTATAGAAATGGGGCATAAGATTATGTCAACTGGAAAAAACCCCAGATCTTGTCTCACTCGGCCCAGCTGTCCGTATACGTTGCTCCCACCGCTTAATAGAGTATGATCACCTATCATCAGATAACCAAAGGTTAGAAGGAAAAGCATGCTTCTTAAGTATCCGCACAAAATTATGATTCGTAACAAAATTTGATCTCCGGAATATATACAGATATGCCTCACACCGTTCAATCCTTGAATTTATTCTTCACACAAGTTAGTCCTTCTAAGCTTGTAACTTGCCATATGTTAGTCTCTCAATTGCACGAAATTGTATATTTAATCTGCTTGAAGGACTAACTCAATCTAAATGCATAGCAAGTTGCTATGGTTTGGGGGACTAATTTGAACAAGGAAATAAATTCAAGAACTACAGCATAATGAGGTATATTTTTCAGAAATCAAGTTGCATATTTAATTAAAAAAATGAATACGGATAGATGCCTGGTACTCACAGCAAAGAACCAGGGAGTGATCAAGCCCACATGCAATGTCTACAACTTCAACACCACAAAATTCTTCCACCAAGCAAGGTTCCCATATTATTGGCATGTTATTCTCTCCCCCCATTGCTTCTAAAACTTGCTTTTCAGCAACTTCAAGATCTGGACTCAAAAGTTGTCGGGTATTTTTAAAGATGTCATCATTGGAATCCAGTGGAGATCTCTCCAAGCCCCCCATTTTTCCTAGCCTACCATCAGCTGAATAGCCCCAGCCGAATAGCCTTCCATCCACAGTAAGGGCAAGAGCATGACCCCAACCAAATGATACCTATCAAATGAAACAAAAAGAAGAGAACATTTAAACTTGATGTGCAGATTAATGTCTACTGAGTACAGTCCATTGAGACCAACAAAAACACTAAGACGTGGTACTTGGATTTGATTTCAGCCCCCTCCCCATTGGCTCCTCCCAGTCCCAAGGCCTTGGGCCTCCTATATGATAATAGATATTGGACATATTTCCATAGTTCAATTCTCCCTTAAGAATGTGAAATTCACCTTAGCAACTTTTTCTCCAGCAAGAGCCTGAACTTTGGCAGGTGCAACAGCCTCGCTGATATCTTTCCCAAGACCAAGTTGGCCACGTCTAGACTTACCCCATACCCACAACGAACCATCATCATCAATAGCTGCAGAAACAACGCCAGAAGCAAATGCAGCATACACGTTTACTTGTCCTAACCCCATTACTCTTTTGGGCTCATTCCACGAATCCCTGCAAATATTTCCTCCAACCAGTAATTTAGCTTTCCCTCACACACAGAGAGAAATGCAACAACTAATAAACAAATAAAAACATCCGATGTCACAAGTTTTAGGCACTCTTAATTATCATACATACGGTGAATATTAGAGTCAAGTGAGTCCCAGGGTTGATAGTTCCAATAAAAACAACAACAAAACCTTATTCAACTAAATGGGGTCAGCTACATGGATCACAAGTCGTCATTGGGCTCTATCGTAGATCATAGAACATATCCCTAGATAGATTATTAAGTGAAAGATCACTTTGGTAAAGTACGCCACACTCTGCTTGATCCACCATCCTTGAGAAAATCATCAACTTATAACTATTCCATTCAAAGATCAAACTTTTTGGCAATCTCTTAATTATTATGCATACGGGCCAAATTAGAAGCAAACGATTGCATTGGTAGATACATCCAGTATATGCTGTCCAATATATATAAATATATCAAGTGGGAAAAATGATAAAGATATTTAGCCATAGCGAGGGACGCTGATTATTCATAATTTTATCGGGGACAACTATGCTTTGCTAATACATACATGAAACAGACATTTTCAAGCGCAAACCATAGAGAGAGTAAAATTCACCGTGGGGAAAAGCCACGTCCCAGCTGAGCTTCATTGTTTCTGCCCCAAGCCCAAAGGTGGCCGTGAGAAGTGACAGCGAGGGAGTGGTAGTGGCCAGCGCTTAGGCTAACTACGTCCGAAGGTAGACCCGGGACGCGGGTAGGCTCGTATGCGTCTACTCCAAGACCTATTTGGGAAACAGGCAATCCCAGAGCACCCTGGCTGCCATCTCCGAAGCTCATCACGGTTGCTCCGCCGCTGCTCATACATCTTTCCTTGTGCAGCCGAAGAAGATGGACCCCACGAGTACTCCCTCCCCATTTCAGTCTCAGCCGTGATGTCAGCATTTTCTTTCGATGAGGCGATCCTATTGTCTCCTGAAGCCTGCACTGGCGTTTGTTCCACACCTACGGCTTTTCCTGTTTGTGGGCCCACAGAAGATTGATGCCCAATCTAAATCTGTCCCTGGCATAAAGCCCAATGGTGCCACTCCAATATTACCATAAGTTTCACTAAAATAAAAAAAAATATAGCTTCAAAGAAAATAAATTGAATCAAGCACTACCGTTTAATAAAATTATATTAACTATTACTATTAAGTTTTTACCAAGGTATTAAAAACCGGACCGGCTTTTAAACCGGTCAGTGGGTCAAGGGTTAGTGGGTCAGATCAGGGTCAACCCGTGGGTTAGACCGATTATAACAAAATAGTATAATTTAATTAAAAAAATACTCATATTTGATTATGAACAAATTAATATCAACTAAATACATAATGTTTTGATGCATACATGTTTCACACAACTATTTAATTGTAATAATAATAAAATACAATATTGAGAATATTTGTTTATTCTTATAATCCTTCAAAAGTTACAAAATAACAAAATAATGAGACATTAGAATAAAATCAATAATGTTGGCAAAAAAAAAAAGAATAAACTCAATAATAGTTAGTGGTAGTTGGATTAATTAATTTAAAAAATAAAAGTAAGAAATTATTAATATGATGACAAACTAAAGCAATAAATTCAATTAAAGGTACTATAAGTTCATTTAAAATAAATAAAAATAAAAAAAATAAGTCTGACCCAGTTTAGGACCGGTTTGTCCCGGGTTACCC